>JAKTQL010002472.1:109416-120867 GCA_030558815.1 Blastobotrys malaysiensis
TTTTTCCCTGTTAAAATCCTCCACGAAAACTTTTGCAGTTGAGTAATCCAGCTTCCTAAGAATAACAAAGGGCGGTAGAATGCAACCAATATAATGTACCTCTATCAGGCTACACTCTGTTACTGGTAATCTATTGAAGTCTTTGTAAGAAACTCAGGAGATCCTGCTTCAGACGTATACCCTGGTAATATAAAATCCACAATAAGATAAACAATTTTGTTTTTCGTCAATTGGTTCCATTAAATACCACATTAGTTTAGTGGAGATTGGCTGGCCTGGGTCAGGGAAACAATTCTCCTAGGAAAATAGACCTATCGTCCTTTAAATAATCTGGATTGACCATTACCGGTAATTGGCAGGCGTCGTAAAGAGCTGATTTTTTTTGATAATTGGCCATCTTCATTAGCCGCCTTTGGTGCATCATTGTTTTATTTATCATGGTATTTATTTTATTCAGCCAGTACAATCAATTATGAATTGTAGGTACTTGGTAATGTATATGGCCGGTATTATTCAAATTTTAAAAAAGATAAATACCATAGTAAAATGTACCAGTTAATCTTATCATTGACAATGGTACATGTATCGCCAGGTACGAATGAACGCCGCGTTTAATTTCAATCGACGATTAATAGCTGATAATTCTACCATTGGCAAAAAAAGATAAATCGGAAGGAATTATCCTTGCCAAGCGATCCTGATCATGATAAACTGAAAATAAACAGGTCAATACAATACATATGTACAAGGTTATGGGGTGAGTGGTTAATAAAGAGTCTGAGCGACTGGTTTTGTTTTTACCACTTGTACTCCGAAGAAGGAGCAATTTCATGGACTGGCTTCGACTGAAGCTGATGCTTGACGGGGCGAGCGAGCTCTCGGTTTCTCTTCTCCTCAAGGAATCGCTCCTTGGACTTGATGTCCTTCACAATCGCCTTGACATGGACCCACTTGTGCTCGATAATGCCTACTTTACCTCGGGCCTTAAAGTCCAATCGCTTCTGGCTGTGTCCGTCTTTGCCGACCCAAATCTGGCTGATGAATGCAGTTTCTGGGTCAATTCCAAGGTCCCTAGTCTGCTTGACACCCCGCGTCAGCATCTCACCCACATCCCGGGCCATAATTTTGGGGCTGAAATGGCACTGGGTAATGGCATCCTTGAGGGGCATGCCTCGCAGCATTCTCAAAAACAAAGTCGCCTTCTTCGCCGTCGACTTGATTCGGTAGGATTTGAGGTACACGCTTGGCTCCAGAGCCTCAAGCTCCTGCTTTGTGAGTTTCAGCTTGTACTGCTTGCCGTTGAGTTTGAGCACCTTTTTGGGGTCATAGCTGCCAGTGGACATGGACAATTCGTAGAGCTGCTTCTTAAGAGGCGACAACAACAACTCGGTGGCCGTCTTCGCCTCCGGGTACATGAGCTTTCGAATCTCTGGATCATTCTTCAATTGCTTGTCGGTCACTGCAACAGGGGTCTTGGAACCGTCCTTCGCGTCGCCCTCCTTCTTACCCTGGGCATCCTGCTGGTACGATAGCTGGTTAATTACGGAGTTTGGGTCCTCGGTAGACTTGGTGACATTGCCAAAGATCGAACCAGCTGAAGAGCCCTTTTCGTTCAGCCGCGACACGGTCGTGTGAAAAGGTCGAAATGCAGAAATTCCTAAAAAAATCAAACGGGTTAGCCCACTGCTTCCTACGTGTTTATTCCTCACTTACGATTAAGCAGCCGTGACCTAATCATCCTTATTCTCTCCTCTGGTTATACCAAACCGGTCGTTTGATCCCAAGTGATTTGTTGAAAAATTGTTCCCGGTGCCCGGCTTTTCATAAATTTTAGTCAATTAAAAAGTTCATGCTGTTATTTCATTACATTTTGGGCCTCCGCATTTTTACCTCCGCCTTATGCCCCTCCAAGCATTCAGACCTGTATGGCCAATCCATATAGCCAAGTAGCTGCCTACATTAACAAGATTTGAAAGATTGTAATCGAATACCAGGCCATCGACGGGCCATGAATCATCCTGTCGGAAGGGCCTTCTCTACCTTATTAAGCTCTGACTAAGCAAAATGCCGACAGAGTACCGAGAAGGCAATCTTATCTCTTAGCCTCAATTTAAACGGGTAATGAGCGCCGTCCCACAAAGACATACTTCAGGGTATAGCGCGGATAGATTGAACCACAAGCCTCCCATTTATAATTGATTAAGGTTATAATGGTATGGGAAGGAGAGAACATGGCAGGCCTTACACATGCGGTAACTGGCGAAACACCAGATGATCACGGCCGTGACTAGGAGCACATCCGGTAAAATGTGGGTGGGTGAACTGTGCGTGTGTACCCCGGATAATCCACGCCCCTTTTGGGATGGCGATATGTTACGTAAACTGGGCTGTTCACCCTTATCAGACATGCGAGGGAGTTTCTTATAGTTACCGTCTTACCCACTTGATTTGATGGCGAAAAAGCGCTTGCGGCAACTTTAGGCTCTTATTAGGCTCTACCAAGGGGTTATATTAGGTACCACAACAAGACCACAGAGTGTAGATTTGCCATTAGACCACACATCCATGGGCGTCCAATTCAACCAGTATCTAACCGGCAAGTTTATCTATGGCTGTGCTGACTGCCAAACCCATCTTGCGTTGGGCGAGGACATGATATCAGAACACTTCAGAGGACGAACCGGAGAAGCATGTCTGTTTGGCAACGTGTAAGTGTTGCGAGTGGCGATAGGGGAGGGTGTTACTAACGGCGGAATTGTAGGGTCAACATTGAGCGCGGACCGCTGGAAGAGAGAACAATGCTAACCGGGAGGTACATGGTACAGGATACTTTTTGCCGCAAATGCTCTGCCAATGTAGGATGGGCTTATGTGAGCGCAAATGAAGAGAAGGAGAAGTATAAAGAGAATAAGTTTATTCTCGAGTTGAAGGCGATAAAGCAGGTCAAGTAGGTAGAATACTTGACCTCCTAGCGCATACAGAGCATAGTCGTTATATATACCAATCAGTTTTACCAGGCAATTGCCAAGATATTACAGCTGTAGTACTAATTGACCGTTTCGTGGAAAAAATTCATCGCATTCGTAGACCGGAAGGCTAAAGCCAGCCATCTTGAGATTACCATTTCACTCAGTTGCGCACAAAGTGGTACATTGGGCAAGTGTCAGGTACTGTGCCTGTGGACCTGACAACAATATATCAAACCGGTGCTCAATGGATATTTCGAAACATTTCATCTCATTATCATTCAGTTATTTACAATTCAATACTACCTGCTTGTCGTGATTCAAGTTAATATCAAATGTGTTAGACCTACAATCATAGACTACCCGTTTCCGTAAATCTGCTAAACACCTGCCGTGGCTGAGCATAACGGCCAGATTCTAGCTGGTCATCCTCGTATTGGCGGATGAAATCAAACTCAGAGTAAGATTCTCGCTCAGACATCAACGGGTTACTCGACTGCTGGTTGGGGTTAGCGGTATTAACAGTATGGTAGTCCTGGTGGCTGTCGTCGCTGGAATGGAATGAATTCTGCCGCCGAAATCCTTTAGTACTGCCAACTACCTTGCCAAATAGAGATTTCATTGTGACTGCAAAGGGGGTTGTCTCTTTGGAGCCCTGAATGGTATATCCACCATTAAATCCTGGCTTTTTCGCGCCAAACTTGTTGAGAAGGATCACCACCACGAGAGCGATCATGGCGACTCCAGCGACTGATCCAATTACCGATCCCACTACCTGTGGCGTGGGCATTGGGCTAGATGTGGGGGCTGGATGAGTATTCGTAGCAGTTGTAGTGACTTGAGTTGTTCGAGTGTGGGGTGCAGGGCCATAGGACCAATTGCCTGTAGATATGGCACTGGTAATGCTAGTTCCCTCGCTGGATATGCGAGATGTGATGGTTAGAATGCTTGTAGACTCAGACGTATCTGACGAGGAATGCAATTGAGAGCTAATGGATGTGCGGTCATGGCGGTGATTAGTACTCAGTGATGTTATAGTTGCAGAGTCTTTGGTAGTCTTTGGTGTGGAGCGGGGTTTGGAGCTTTTGTTTAAAACCGTGCTTTGTGTGGACTCTTCTGTAGAGGTTAGTGTAATCGTTGTAAAGTGCAAGTTTGTTATTGTAGGGCGAATCGTTTTCATGTGCGGGCTTTTGGCTGTCTGGGTATCCTTGATGATGGTTGTTATCAGCGCTGTACTTTGCTCAGTGGTCACGGGGGTATTACTTGCAGTAGCAGTAGACTTTTGTATAGTCTTATTATCCTCGTGATGAGACTCCATTGATGTCGTAGCACTCTCTGCACTCGAGACATGAGTAGTTTCCGTTACTGTAGACTTGCTAGTTGGTGATGATGAGCTATCGGAATGAACTGTCTTCGTCAGGGCCATCGACGAGCCTCGGTGATGCACTGCGGTGGACGTTACAGTCTCAATGCTCTCATTATCAGTTTGGGTGTCCGGTTTGATCTTCTTATTAGCACTGCTATTTGTCAACGTCTTTGTAACTCTAGCAGTGGAATGGACATTGCTATCAGCGTGGGTAGCAACACTCGTGGCATGTATCAAGACTTTACTACTCTCTTTCCCCTTTGAAGCCTCATTGTGGTCTATCTTGGTGGTCTCCTTTGGCGGTACCATCTCCTTCGTTCTCGTCTCAAAGACAATGCTTATCGAGTCGTCGCTCACAGATAAGCTTGCATTGGTCTTCTCTGGTGAAGAATTCTTTCTCTTCCCCAGTGAAGAAGAATTTGACGGCTCATTTCTGCCATTCGGGACCCCATCCCTTTCAAACGCTGGCATCATTCAAAGTTTTTGACAGCTGCCGGACCCGCAGTAAACTCTCCTCCAAGTCTGTTTCCCACTGCTACGTAAAAAAGACGATTAAAAACTCGACAGCTGTATTGTAGATCTCTGCCGAGATCTTCACCGAGTAAAGAGAATAGAAGGCAGAAGATGTATAGAACAAGACGTCAATTGAAGCCAGACGCACTATTGACAGGTTGACAGGAAGACAGGGCCGCCAGCACAATAGCGATGGTTCAAATTCCTTCCATTCCCGCTCCAGAAAATAAAGTTATCGCAGGGCTTAGATATTATTATATCATTTTATATGAATGCAGTTGTGTGAAATTTGTTCATCATTTCTCAACCATCCCCTCCCTCACTACCTAGAAAGCGCCTGAGTGAATACTGCCACCTCGAAATACTTAGTGCCAAGGTAAATAACATGCAAAATAATAAAAATAATCACCAAGAGCATTCAATTTCATATAGATTAATTCCTTTCTCCCATTTTCCCCCTGGATTAATGGCTATTTTTAATACCAACTGTCATGCTCCGCCATGTCGAGTACAGGAAACGGCATCCATTTAAGTCATGGACACGCATTTGTACGTTCCATAATTAGCAACTGCCCTAATGGCGTTGAAATTTGACCACAAACCCAAAATTCGAGATAAAAAAAAGCCCACACGGCTTAATTGTGCCCATTGGAATGCTACTTCCAGCCGCCTGTACTTACTGGACCACCGTCGCTGCCACTAGTTCCGTTAAGCTCAGGCGGTGTGGTCCGATAAGCCCTCCACGCGACTAAGACACCCGCTTCAGTATGCATGGGGTCTCCCATCTTATCACCGCTGTCACCAGCGCTTTTCCCGGCCACACCGGACACCCGCAAGGATAGTCAGGGTACAGAGGGTTTACCCTCATATGCTGCACCTGTCCACATGAACAACGTTGCATCTACGTGTAGTACCATCATAAATATGCGTCCCAGTGGCGCGGAGGACAATCGCTGCACTACAGATGCGGCTCGCGAGGCGCTCGCGCCGCGCATAACTTGACCGGGGTAAAGTTATGTTTATTGGCCGCATTGGGATGAGGTACACTGCTCCTTCCGCCCCCCGTTACTGCAAGGAGAGAGGAGGCCCCTGTCGTAGCAGAGCAGCCGTCAAAGTCCGTGTGGGAGGGTGTGTGTCTTCCCAGAATCATTGTAAACACAACACGCGTATATCTCTCCGAGCTTTTACTGGCCTCATCTCTTTGGATACAGTTGCGAGGGCTGGCGCGTGCGCTTTTCATTTGACTGTCATTAGTCTCCCCCTCCCACCGTCGTATAACGGGTATATTTTTACAACACAATGGCTGCGGATGAACGTCACCAAGCCCCGCCGGATGACTCGACGGGGAATGAAGTCAACGACTTTCTGACGCGTATTCGTGAGCTCGGTGAAAAGACGTAAGTTTCAAAATCACCAGTGGTCTTGAAACAGCCCATTCCGTGGCTGTTTTGAAAGAAAGGTGCGGGTACTAACTGGTGAAATTTTAGAGACCGCGAGGATGAACTTCGGGCCAAGCAATTGGAGGAAGAGATCGCAGAGGGCCGGCGGAAGCGACAGGCCCTGAGAGCGGAACGAGCCAAATCACTTTCGCCGCAGAAACAGCCCCCGAGCAGCGACCTCGACGAAGCCAGCGACTACGTGGAGCAGCAATTGCGTGCGCTGAGCAACGAGGAGCCCAAGGCGACCCCAGAGCGCAAGCTGAGCAAGAAGGAGGAGATCCAGAGCCGTATTGAGTCTATTGTTGGGCCGGGAGGGACGCTCAAGCTGTTCCCTACCACCGGATCCCCTCGAAACAGCGTCAGGGAGCACTCCAAGCGGCCCGACTCGTTCTGTAGCGACCTTTCAGACTCGCCTAGGTCTTCGGGGGAATTCAACACCCCAGTTAGAGAGAGACCCGAGCTCAACAGCTCGCCTATAGAAGTACTGCAGGTGAACACCCGCAAGCCCCCGGCCGTAGCCTCCAAACCCGCAGCGCTGTCGCCGCGCGACAGCTTCAATAGTTTGCGAAGTGGCCCGGAAAAGTCCGGGCATAGTAGCCTGCGGAGTAGTTTGGACAAGTCTGGGCCCAGTAGCCTGCGGAGTAGTTTGGACAAGTCTGGGCCTAGTAGCTTGCGGAGTAGTTTGGACAAATCTGAGCCCAATCTGCGGGACAGCTTGGACAAATCCGAGACTAAAAGCGTACGGAACGTTGAAAAGCCGGAGACTAAAAGCTTACGGGACAGCCTTGAGAAGTCGGAGACTGCTGGCCTTCGAAACACTGAAAAGCCTGAATTGAAGAGCCTGGGAACCGCCGAATCAAAGCGCTCCCGCGACGACCTGAAAAGCTCTCGCGCAGCGGACATTGCCTCTCAAATGTCCTCGCTGAGAATCTCCGGTGGTGCTGGCAAGCCAAAGCCAAAGTCGACCCCCGAAAAGACTGAGAACGAACTGCCTCAAGAAAAAGAAGAGGCAGCAGAAGAAGTGGCATCTCCAACCAAGCCTAGGACGAAGCCGGCATTGCCACTTAAAAAGTCTTCAGAGGCTCTGCGATCTGTACAATTATCGAGGAACGCTACTATTACTTCAGCTATAGCGACTCCTTCTCAGCAGAGTCCTGTGGCCGCGACCACCAGATCGGCTCAACACAGCCCTATAACACCGTCTTCTCAGCGACTCCCCCAGGGTGGACCAGCTTCTTCGCCATACTTGGACATGGGTGCGACTCCTAACCTGAGCCTCAATTCGTCGCCCGGGTCGTTTACCGCGGGACGGACCCCCCCTCCAGCTCGGAACAAGTCTCCGCTGCGAGGAGGGTTTGTCCAGTCGGCAATGCTTAAACGAGAAGGGACCCTGTCGAAGAAACCTGGTCCAGGTCCATGGACCCCTCAAGGGATCAACAGCAGCCCTGTTACGGAAAACACGAGCTCGACGCCAACCCCCAAACTCGACAGCAGCCCATTCCTCAATGAGGGAACAAATACTGCTAGGACAGAGTCCATGTTTAGCAGGAGCGGCACCATCAATGGCTCGCTCACCGAGTCTCCGTCGTTTTTGGCCAGGCGGGAAACCTTGCTGGCAAGGGGTGGCACGTTGCGGTCAACTCCAGGATCGAGCCCGGCGTTCCAATCCCATTCGCGAAGTCACTCTGCTGTTACAGATGCTTCCTTCACCTCATCACCGCTAGCACAGGAAACATCAGAAAGCATTCGGCCCTCCGCACGTCAGATTCTTTCGCCATCTGCTTCCCCAGAGACAGCTCGGCGATGGAGTCCTCAGCGAAACCAGCCATCGTGGTTGGAGAGTGCCCTCATGAGGAATAGTCCCCACACTCCCGACAACGACCTGGCTGCCCGGGCCAGCTCTAACCTGGGGAGATCAAACTCCCGGTCCCCTGTGCGGGCTTTTGATACCACTGCATCTTCCCCACCCGCCAGGACCATGACCAGACACAGCAGAGCAATGTCTGTTGACCAGATGCTCTCTTCGTCCCCAATCCCCAACCTCACCAAGGACTCTCTGTCGTCAACTCTGCGGAGGACATCTCCGACGCGGGGCTCGGAATCAACTAGTACCCTGACCAACGATGGCAAGACTAGTACTGGTGGTAAGTTCCACACACCGACGAATAGCATATCTTCATCCAACCGCCTGGAAACTCCACCAAAGAGCAGCAGCCCGTTAGAAAAGACTCCAGAGATGAGCCCTGCCGCGTCAATACCCGAACTGCGACACGAGCCATTGGATGATTTGTCAGCGTCCCGAAGCAGTCAGGGCAGCTTTTCGTCCTCGGTGCGAAGCGATACCAGCCTCAGCTCGTCTCAGCGAAGCGACCGCAGCGACGCCTTCTCTAAGAGCGAGTATGCCGCCCGTGAGAAGCCTGCTCTTGCTCCAAAGCCCAGTTTGGACGAGTCCAAGTTCCGCAAGCGGATTGATATCTCTGCGTTTGAGCGGAACCGAATGGCTGCGGCTAAGAAGAAGGACGATACCTCGACTCCACCCGCAGTGGAGCGACTAGCATCCCTACGCAGATCACCGCCAAAGCCCAAGGCAGCGCCAAAGCCTGCTCCGGAGGCGATTGAGCGGCTGTACTCGCTGCGACGGTCCAACACTCAGCAGTACCGAGCCAACGATGAGACGCAGGAGCAGATTCTTGCTGCTAAGAGTGCACTGCGGCGGTCGGAGAGCAAGTTTGTCAAACCGGCCAAGCCAGAGAAATTCCAACTTGCCAAGAAAGACACTGTTATTGAGGAGGAGGAAGAGCCAGAACAAAAGACTGTTTCTACGTTGGGTCGTCAGGCTGCACCAAAGGCCACTTCAGCGCCAGTTGAAGAGACAAAGCCATCAAAACCAAAGAGCTTTGCCGATACGCTGAACCTTGCGCTAGCTCGGGGCCCTCCACCGCCTTCCAAGTCTCCATCGAACGAGAGCTCTGGTGGTGTACCATTGCAAAAGGCAAGGACGTTTGACTCATCGTCGCTGTCTACCAGCAAGGAGTCGACCAAGTTGACTCACATGACCAAGTCGCGAGCCAAGGGCCCAAAGCGACGGCTCCCCAAGAGTGTGTCCAAGAAGTCTAGCACCAGCAGTTTGCCAACGCTCTCTCGTACTTCCACCGGTCTATCACTAGAGGAGGAAAATGACGACAAGGTACTAGATTTTGACAAGCCGCGGCTCAGCAAGGAGCGACCCAAGCCAGTCATTCGAAAGTCTTCGCGAAGCGTATCTGCAAAGCTCAAGCAGATGCCACAGCCAACCCTAGTCAGTGACCAATAGTGGGGCAATAGAGTAGACACAAATAAATCGGTATAAAAACGTGAAAAAAAAATTAGATAAATATATATATGTCGTCTTATTTGTACACATGAATGCTTCCCTTGGAGCTGACGGTGGCAATCTCTGCTTGATTAAGCCATGCCACATCGACTGCTGCAGTGGAGCCAGGAATGGCCTTTGCAACCCATATTTTTTCCTTCTTGTCTCGGTAGCACACAGACAGGTTGGAGGGACCCGCTGCAGTCAGGTACTTGCCAGATGGATCAAAGGCCAGAGCAGCCACGACTGTCTCAAGCTCCACAATCGCCGGCTCCTCTGCGTCCAACTTACCGAGATGGTAGATCGCAGCAGCCGCAGTAGAGTTGGAAAGAGCCATCGAGTAGCCGTTCTCCGAAAAGGCAATGGCAGAGATGGGCCCATCCTGGTCCAGTGTCCGCACCAGCTTGCCCGATCGCAGACTATATATAGCCACCTGCCCCTGGGCCGTGCCCAGGGCGAGCAGCTCGCCGTCAGGGTGCAGCTGCGCACAGGTAATCTCCGCCTCTAGATTTGCACTAAACAAAAGTTCAGACTTTTCATAGTCGTGGATGACCCACTTACCAGTCTTTTCTGCTGAAACGACATAGGGGCCTGCGGGAACCGCGACAAGAGCGACAATTGGGCTGCTATGGGTATCGAATTCGGCCAACTGCTCCTCAAGAGTATTATTGTACACGGTGACGTGGCCGTTTTTGGCCCCCAGCGCCAGCTTACCATCTGACAGAGTCTCTACCGCTGTGACAATGGCGCTGGCCTTCGTTTCGTGTTCTATGCGTTGTGACTCGGTGGAGAAGAGCCCCGCGAGTGACTTGCCACCGCCCGTAAGAATGTTACCCTCCTGGGTCACCGCCAATTGCGACACAGAGGTGTACAGCTGCTTTGTCTTGAGTTCTTCTTTAATGTCTTCGACCGCAACAGTCGCAGCACGAGCCTTCTTGGACGCCTTTCGCTGGGCGCTCAGGACCTCGAGCTTGGCCTGGACGTCATTAGAGAGCCCCACTGGGAAATCAGTGTCCATTGCTTCGGACACAGAGGGCTCCTCTACCCCATTGGCCGGCGCGGCTGTCCCCAGCGAGGTGGTGAGCTGCGTCAGAGCCTCTCGAGCCTCGTCCCGTTCTTTGGTCAACCGGGCGGCTACCCGGACCGCTGCGTCGTGGTAATAGAGCGCAGTGGATAATTGCTTACGTGTAGACTGCAGCTCCTTCTTGAGTTCGAACATTTCCAGCGCCATGGCGTCCCATTCGGTCTGGAGACTCGCCAACAGGGTCGGGATCGAGGTAGCCGTCGAGGCGTTCTTGGGTCGCACAATGCTGCTCGCTTCAATGGCAATTAGCTCGTCCCGGGAGAGCTCAGTCCCGGTAACCGGGTCCTGGCCATTTTCATCTACAAACGCCTCGATAAGAGACCGTTCAAACACGCGTCCTAGTAACGATTAGCTATTTGATCTCAATAGTCGAGGTTTACATACCACTTTTTGGGGAAACCACGGGCACCCTTGGCGGCTCGCCAGAAACTAGAACACCATCGGTTAGTAATCTTTGCTTTTACAGAGTTTGATCACCTACTTGCACACAGAAACGACATTATCTACGGCTTCTGGGGGAGGCTTACCGGTTGGTTTATCGAAAAATGGAATTTCATGGCTGGGAGGTGCCGCGCGCGCCCCCGAGCCGCACTCCGCCGCACTCCATGGGGTTCGGCTATCTTCAATAGTTCAATGCAAGCGGAGTATCACAAAAATATCAAAGTACAGTATAAATACGGCTCACGGGAGCTCAAATAGATTAATCGATCTCTATAACTTCCGGTGTAATA
>JAKTQL010002472.1:120887-141190 GCA_030558815.1 Blastobotrys malaysiensis
AGAAACGACATTATCTACGGCTTCTGGGGGAGGCTTACCGGTTGGTTTATCGAAAAATGGAATTTCATGGCTGGGAGGTGCCGCGCGCGCCCCCGAGCCGCACTCCGCCGCACTCCATGGGGTTCGGCTATCTTCAATAGTTCAATGCAAGCGGAGTATCACAAAAATATCAAAGTACAGTATAAATACGGCTCACGGGAGCTCAAATAGATTAATCGATCTCTATAACTTCTGGGGAATTAGTTCGCTGACGCCTGGGGCTGCTAGTTTCACTCTTACCTTCGTCTTTGCGCTTTTTAGACTGGCGCAGGGTCTTGCCGGACCCTTTGAAGTGGACCTCTGCTGACATGTTCTCGTTCTTCTCCCGCTCTTCCTCGTCCTCCTTATGCTGAATGGGTACCAGCGGAAACCCAAAGAAGAGTTGTCCAAACGGCAGGTTCAACGCCGGCGCATCCACAGCGGGCAGCTCAGTCATCTCCCCCAGCGATGGCGGCGCTGAAGCCGCCTCGTCTGGCTTGGCCTTGCTCTTCCCCGACAGCTTCTGGCCGCCTCCTACGAATGCAGATGCCTCCTTCGCTCGCGACGTTGCAGCAAGCTTAGCGTACCCAATGCTGTTGGCCATTGTACCGACCGGAGTGCCCGTAGTACGCGATGGTACCACCGAGGAGGCCCGTGACGAGGGCGGCTTGGACGGAGTGGGCTCCACGTACCCCACGGGGGCGGCAAAGTCCACCTCGAGGTCGGTCTCCACAACGCAAATACTCTGCGTCTCCGTCTCCGGCTTGACCTCGAGCACCTTGATCCCGTAGACCTTGTCGTTGTAATTGATCTCAAACAAGTCCCCGACCGTGAGCGTTGAAAAGTTGCGCAGCGCGTTCTCCAGCACCGCCTTTTGGTCTGTAATGTCCAGGAAATCCACGCTCTGCGCTTGGATCTTGACAAACTGCCCGCTCGGCAGGTCTGAAGACTTGACCTGGATCAACGACCCGGGCTGCAGCGCCAGAGTGTCCATCATCCACTGCGGCATGTAGACCCGGCCCTCCTCCGCGATGAACTCGAGCACACCGGCATATGTACGCAGGCCCGTCTCCTCGGACGTCAGCTCAAACAACATGGGATACGTTATATGCAGCATTGTCAGCTTGTTCAGGGCGCTGGGCGGCATGATGATCTTGCCACCATAGTTGAGGTTCGTCCGCTCCTTTCCTGGCAGCATCGCCGAGGGATAGCAGCGGAAAAACTGCTGGAACTTCTGCGGCTGCCCGCCAGACATGAATGGCGCTCCAAATGTCGAAAACTACCCATGGTTAGCCCCGTTTGCTCCAGTGCCTTATGCTTACCATTGATCTCTATTGTGCTTAACGTGGAGTGTGCTAACTCCCAACCATCAGCCTTGACTCTTAAAACCCGGCCTGGGTCCCAGCTACAAGGGCCCGCGGATCTGCCATTGAGGATAGATGGCGGTGATTCGCAGGTGGTGTAGTTGCTAGCAATGGGTAGAGGGCTGGGGTAGAGGGCTGGTATTGGTGATATTGCGTTTTGCGTTATTCGCGTTATTCATCGGACCAGTATAGTAAGCCTGTGAGGCCAAACAAGGGTCAATTGGAATGCTACAATGTAATAGATTTCAATTCTAATACTATAAAGAGACTTTTTCAGCCCGTTGGTCGTATTGTTAGCAATCAATTGGTATAATTGATATCGATCATGGCAAGTGTAATTAACGTTAATTCACCGTGGTTATACCACATACCGCGTTGAGTATGTTATATACCCACTTGCTCTATTGTTGAGGGTAATTGAGTAATTAGCCCTAATACATGTAGCTCCAACCTGTTGGCGTGTATCGTTGACCAATTCTAGAATCCAACCTTGACCGATTTTCTAATTCAAAACTGGCTCTCAACCAACCTACACTCATAATCTGCTGGAATCCAAACGATGGTCTTACTGAGGGTTAACTAGTGAATCCAACTACAGTCCAGTAATGCAAATGCTACGTTAATAAATACCGCGAGTCGTAATTTCTCGTAGTGTTAGGGAGCCGCACGAGCCGCACTGTATAGTTGGGAGACATCGCCAATTTAAAACCTTTAAATGATGAACAATTAGACACACCGATAAATGATAATGGATGAAGAGGTGGACGTGCCGATGCACGACTACGAGGACAGCGACGATGATCCTACGTGGTCCGGCGACGAGGACCAGGAGATGGTGCTTCCCACTGGCCGCAAGCGGCGCGCCAGCGACGTTCACGAAGAACTGAGCGAGGAGGAGGTGAGCGATGATTTCAATGTCAGCAGCGACAGCGAGTTCGAGGCCGCGGAGGACGTGGACATTGACGACTTTATCAACCCCCATTATGAGGAAGGCGAGATGCAAGACTCGTCGGAGGATGATGAGATCAACGAGGACGAAGAAGCCGAAGACGATGAGCTCCTCCGGGCCAACGACAGCATTCTGCGTAACCTCCCGCGGCTGGAAACGACCCACAAGGAGAAGCAGCAGCAGCAGCAGATGCGCGATGACTTGAGTATCGTGTGGACCGAGGCCGAGACTGCTAATTTTGACGTGGAACACGACGAATCAGACGCAGAAGAGGACCAGTACGGGCGGCTCAAGCCGCGCAAAAAGTCGACCAAGGGCCGTGTGGGCCCCGGCGAGCACCAATTGGCCCACGAGGTGCAGGTAATTTTGTCCGCCTGTATTGAATGCTTCACCAAGAAGGACTACGAGTCTGCAATTAGCCTGGCTGAGGAGGCCATTCGACAGGACATGAATTGTAAACAAGCATACAAACTGTTGGAAGATATTTATGAGGATTTGGACCAACCACAGAAATTGCTCAGTGCCAAGATCATGGTGGTACACTTTGAAAAGAAGAATAAGGAAAAGTGGCTCGAGGTGGCAGACATGTCGCGGGAGCTGGGGCTCAAGGAACAGGCCTCTGAGCTGTACCGCAGAGCCCAGCGGGTTGATCCGTCCGACCACCGGCTCATGTATCTACGAGCACAGCTGTTCGATGAGCTCGAAAAGCCGTCAAAAGCGTTGGAGCTATACTGGAAGCTGCGGAAGCGGGGACACATTGACAACCGACTGTTGCTGAGCATTTGCCAGAATCTTACTGCGCTCAAGCGGAACCAGGAAGCAGTAAACCTTTACGAGGAAGTGCTGCGTAAGAACCGGGAAGACCGGTACCGCACCGACATTGAGTCGTTTGGTTTTTCTGAGCTCAACGTTCTGGCAGAGCTGTATATGCAGCAGGACCCGCGGGTCTCGTATCCCAAGGCGATCAAGACGATCAAAACAACGTGCCGGTGGCTCAAAGAGCGTGAGGACGAGGTATGGTGGGACGAGTACAAGGACGATACGGAGTACCTCGACGACCGGCGGATCCACGACAAGCGGTTCCAAAAGAGCAAGTCGTCGCGGGACCCCAGCAAATTCGCCATGCCCATTGATATTCGTGTAAAGCTCCTGGTGTGTCGGGCTAAACTTCAGCAGTTTGACATTGCGCGAGAGCACCTCGAGTACCTGCGGCACCTGAGCCCTGTAGAGTACGAGGACCTCTACTGGACCGTTGGAAAGGCATTCTTCCAGGGGGAGCAGTACGAGGATGCGCTAGAGCTGTTTGAAATTCGGGAGAATGCCATTGGTGCTACGATGGGCATTGAATTTGAGATGAAGCATTACATGGCGCGGTGCCGTAAGATGCTCGGGGACTACGAGGGCGCTGAAAGCGACTATCGCGAGGTACTCGAGAACGAGGAGAAGAATGTTGAGGCAATCATTGAGCTTGCTGAACTGTACGGCGACATGGGCAAGACTGAAGAGGCCAGAGCATTGCTGGAACACGGCAAGGAGATGCGGGTTTTCATGGGCCTTGTCAATCAAAACAAGGATGCAGGCGGTGAGGTGCAGTCTGAGCTTGAGCAGGTGCTCGAGGAGAGCGGCAAACGAGTACAATCGTGGATTCTCGATGCGCCTGCGGGCAAGAAACCGGGGCGTAAGCCGACCGGGGACCGTCCCGCTCGAGTCACCAAGGACGTGCAGCGTGACATTATCCGCCAGGCCGGCGAGGAGACGAAGCAGCGGTACTCTCAGCTCATGCGCCATCGGGAGGGTATGTTTGCCAACAATCCTGTTTCTGTCAGTGAGTACCTGCGTGTTGCGGGGGACCTCTATGACACATTTGTGTCGAATCGTCGTTTCTTCCTCCAGGATCGGCGACTCCAATATCCCGGTGAGACCAAGCGGCGGGGTCGTAAGCCCAAGCAGGACGACCTGGATGCCCGAATTGCGCAAATGTCAAATCGGCTCAAAGACATTGACATTGAGGAAGGGGAACAAAGCGCTGAGAATGAGGTGCCCGACAAGTTTAGAGAGCTCTCGTTTGACGAGTGGTTTGAATTCTTCATGGAGTATGCTTTGGCTCTGTCACGATACGACTCTGACCTTTCCAACTCGTACAACGTGCTCCAAACGGCGCGGGAGGCCAATGTCTTTTTCCAGCACCCCGAGCGCGAGCTCACAATTGAAAAGGTTTATCTGTCCATTGCACTCTATATGCGTGACGCTGACAAGTCCCAGGAGCTGTTGCGGCACTTCCAGACGACAATGCAGTTTTACAATGACGGATACCGTCTCACCAGTTATGTGGGGTTTTCGGGAGCCAAAGCGCTCGAGTTGTTTGTGGCCAAGTTCAATCAAAAGTACTTTTTGCGACAGATCAAGGCGGTCGACTCGATGGTCCAAGGGCGTAGCATTGTCGGTGCTGCTCGGATCACCACTGAGGAGTTTAGCCATGAGAATCCTGTGCTGCTGGCTCTTTATGGGTGCTCCATGCTGGCTAATAAGAGTTTTGTGCCTGCGCTGAGTTATTTTAGACGCGCTCAGGACATTTTGCCAAAGGACGAGATGATGCTCCTGTGTACCGGTATCGCATATACCCATCGTGCCATTCAGCGACTCACTTCCAACCGACACTTGTACATTGTTGAAGGGCTGAGTTACTTGCTCGAGTATCACGAGATTCGGTCCAAGAAGGGCCAGCGAATGGAGGCCGATTACAATCTGGGGAGGGCGTTCCACATGGTCTCTCTTCCGTCGCTCGCGGTGTATTATTACAACAAGGTGCTCTCCTCTGAATACTCCAACCCGGACTATGACTACCGCCGCGAGGCGGCGTACAATCTGAGTCTCATTTATGCGACCAGCGGCAATGGCAAGCTCGCCCGTCAGATCATTGACGAGCATATTGTCATTTGATTATTTATTCTACTTTAATATACTGCTGATTATTGCCGATAAAGGTACTGTTAAAATGGGGGAGGGGTGATGGTGCGGCTTGCGCCGCACGAGCCGCACGATTAAAAAAAGGTCAAATTCATACAAAATAAATAACAATTCATTAAATGACAAGATCGTCGAGCATATCGTAACCAATTTTGTCGTACTGGACGACAGAGCCGGTGTGTCTGTCAGAACACCCCACTGTGAGGGTTGGCTGGTCGTGGCGACCGGTGAACCCGAGGCCGACGATATGCCCATAGACCTCAAACGCCTGCCCCGAAGGATGCTTGTTGTGTATGCTATTGATGTCCACCACCGTTGTGTAGTCAATGGGTTCCGAGTAGGCGAGATAGCGCCCGGACTCGTCAAAAGTGGTATTGCGCACTGCGCCGTCGAGCCTCGTGGGGAGCACCCAGCTGCGGTCACGGTGGAGGAACCGCAGATCATACAAGCGACACGTCCCGTCCTGATTCCCCGTAGCAACCGTGTGTCCGTCGGGGGACCATGCACAAGCAAACCCGTAGTGCGAATGCCCCGTGAGCGCCGTTTCGCGCGAGTTGGAGGTTCGCTCGTCTACGATCCAACTCTGGACACTGTCGCCGACTACGAGGCGCACTGACGGACACCCGGGCCGCTGTGCCATGCAATTGACCGCCCACGGGTACCGCACCGTATTGGTGAATCGGTTGGTGGCCATATCTAGAGTGCGTACTTTGGTGTCATTGGAGGAAAACACGGCAGTGTCCGTCCCCCGCGGCAGCAGCACATGATTGGTAATGCCATTTGCGTCGCAGGTGATGGTTCCGCTGGCCGATTCCCCCGTCTCGAGGCTCTTGAGCAGGTACTGCCCCCGGAACCCCCCCGCCACGACCCACCGCGGGTCAGCCCCCAGCACGGAGACCTGCATCCCCGCCAGCAACGCGCTCCGCTCGAAAACGTCCTCGATCTCCCCCGTACTCGGGTTGAGCCGCTCAACGGCGCGGCGATCTGCTTCACGATAGTAGTATACCTCGTTGCACGACACGGGGATGAGCAGATTGCGCAGCTGAAAGTGCACCAGGCTCGGCTGTGGCTGGGTAAAAGTGCGTTTGAATGCATAGATAGACTCGTTAGTGAGCACCGCCGCCTCGTGGCGGTTCTGCTCGCAGCGCAGCGCATTGTGGGACGGGTAATAGAGCATGAGCTCCCGCCGCGACTGGCTGCGAAACGTCTCTAACCGGTGACGCCGCACCTCATTGCGCCGCACCGGCCACCGGATCCCCTGGCAATCGAGCTCAGGGTCCTCGGCCAGGTCTTGCGGCGCCACCACGGCCCGCCGCGGGCGGCTCAGCTGCGCGTACAGGGCGTCATACTCCTCCCGGGGGAACTCGCCGCGCAGCCGCAGCTCGTTGAGGAAGCACACAAAGTCCGGCTCCTGGTCGTACTCCTCCATGCCCAGGTCGCTGATCACCTGGTAAAAGTCCTCTTCGTAGAGGTCCGCGTCGACGAGTAGGCCCGTCATGGTCTCCCACAGGCCGCCCTCGGAGTGCCCGTCGTACATGTGGATGGACCGCGACACCCCGTCACGGAACACGTTCACTGTCATCCGCTGGGCGTCGTGCCCAATGTTTATCGTCCCCAGCCAGTTCTCCGTCTGCTCCATTTGCGGGTCCGATGGCTGATTAGATGCCCCGGCGTTGTGTAGGGTCCTGCGCGATGTTGCAGCGACGTTAGATAACCCCGGAATACGGCACGCTCCACCCCCACCCGCCAAAAATTGCCGACCCCGGCCGCCACGAGGGGGTATTGGCTGCGGTTAATGGCCCTGGCCGGAGTAGAGAGGCGTGATCTGGCCGCTGGAGATGGATGAGTTGTACGGGACGCCGCACGGTGGAGCTTGGTAGTATGTACCGTGCCATGTGCCGCTTCGCAGCGTACCTGGGGCCAGATCCCCCGCGGCTCTGCTGCGCAGAGGGCTAGCTGGAGTTGTTGTGCTTGCTACTAGAGTATATCAAGTTGTACTGGCAGGTGATATGGCTTGGATAGATTATTAGATCTATTAGATCTGTTAGATAAGTGGTTAGATCTGGCATTGATCCGCTGTTAAATACGTATTGGATTGGCTATTGGATTGGCTATTGGATAGGTTGTGTTATTTAGATATGATATTTAACAATGCTATTGACAATTATGCAATGTCTCAATCTTATCCGTACGGTTGGAATAGTGTATCCTTCACTTGTGCTATTATTATCCTTTAACATGTCCAAGAGAGTGGGTTAATGATACTACAATGTATTGTTAGATATGGGATGTATTATCGCTCTAGGGTTTAATGTTCCAGATAGTTTTGAATACTCTGGAAGAATATGACTTGACCCCAGTTGCACAATTAAATACCATTAGAATCGGCGATAACCACCAGTTGCACAATTAGATACATCTGAATTGGCATTAATACCAAATATAAATACGTCACGATAGTGGTAGATAAGAACAGGAGGCCTCCTTGGGATATCAGCGACATTGCTGAGGATATCGACCCATTTGAATTTTATTATATGAAAGTGTGTTTAATTATCCCTCGTCTTGGGCAATGGACACTAATCAAGATATTAGTACTGCTGGTATTTGACATCAATTGAATGACGGGATGCATTACCGGTAGGTGATGAGTGCCTAACGGACTACCGGTAGCCATGTCAAATTAAAGAGTTGTCAATTCTAACAAGATCGTTCTCATCATACTACAATCGTTCGTCTAATCAGATCGTTCTCATCATACTACAATCGTTCGCCTAATCAGATTGTTCTCATCATACTACAATCGTTCGTCTAATCAGATTGTTCTCATCATACTACAATCGTTCGTCTAATCAGATTGTTCTCATCATACTACAATCGTTCGTCTAATCAGATCGTTCTCATCATATTACAATCTTTCGCCTAATCAGATCGTTCTCATCATACTACAATCGTTCGCTTGAAATTCGACCATATATAGATAAGACATGTACTGGTATCCAAGACCGGTAGTGTTGAACACCAATTGCCTTCATAGATTCCAGATGGAATTGCTGTAATAACAATCCCAAGAGATGTAATCGCCGTGATAATGAAAGATTACAAAACAGGATACAATCTATTAAGCATCAGGGTCACCATTTATACCGATTAGGAGTATCATGAAACACCTCATGATCGGACCAATCTAACAAACCGGGACGTCTCGCCCCAACTACAAGACTGACGGCCCCAAACCCCCGCACTCAACAGATAGTCCATTGGGGACGGGGGCCTGGGGGCTGGCCCCCAGCCACAGGGGGTTTGGGGGACTGGTCCCCCAAGCTGCAGGGTGGGAGTTAAGTTAAGCAGTTAACAGGCCATCTCCGGGGTAGAGGGTCTCCGGACATGAGGAAAGCACCAGAGCACACAGCAATGCGACGGATCAGAGTGAGGGACTGGGGCGCGGTAGGGCGGCGGCGCGTGTCGAGCTACTACAACGTGGTGACCCCCGAGGGGTCGAGGGCGCGGATAGACCTGCTGAGGGCGCCGTCGCACTTTGGGCACTACACGTCGCGGGTGAACCGGGTGCAGAACGAGGACCGGTACTACGCCGGGGTGCTCCAGCTGCCGCGAGGGTCGAGCCTGACCCCGAAGCTCCACGGCAGCTACACGGCGTCGAAGCGCTCTGTGTTCAATTTCGCCGTCTTTGACGGCCACGGCGGCACCGAGTGCAGCGACTTTCTGCGGCGGCGGCTGGCCGAGTACGTGGAGAGCTACGACATTCACCGCACCTGGGAGATCCCCGAGCTGTACAAGCGCGACATTGGCGGGTACTGGAAGAATTGGACCCACGAGGTGAACAAGCTGTTTGGGCGGCTGACTGCGTCGGACGACCTCCAGGTACGGGTGCCCATGGCGTTCTTGCAGGCGGACTACGAGTTCCTGCAGGAGCATAAGGGCTCCGGGTCGACGTGCACCTCGGTATATTTGTACCCGCGGGAAGACCACGGCACGTACTGGGACGACGGGCAGGTGTCGCACCTGGTGGTGGCCCATGTTGGCGACACGCGGTGCTTTCTCGTCGACCGCTACGGCACGCCGCGGCCGCTGACCACGGCGCATCACCCGAGTTCGCAGGTGGAATCGGAGCGGCTCGCGAAATACACCGCGGGGATCTTTGTCGATTCGTTTGGCGAGGAGCGGTACGGCCGATTCGCCAACACGAGGGCGTTTGGCGACTATAGTGGTAAGAGCAAGGGCATTTCGGCCGAGCCGGAGGTGCTCGAGTGTCGTCTCGGGTCTCGTCAGTTGGTATCGCGGCAGATCAGGTCCTTTGAAGACGAGGCGTTTCTGGTGCTGTGTTCGGACGGGGTATCCGATATGGCCACCGACCAGGAGATTGCCGACGTGGTTATTCACACGGCGTACCAGTCGGGGTCGTGGCGGGGGACTCCACAGGATAGCGCCACGGAGGTGGTCAAGTATGCCGAGGCATTGGGCGGTAACGACAATGCTACTTGTCTGGTGGTGAGGTTGGCTAATTGGGGGCACTGGCGCTGGCACGACCGTACTGGTAACCTGCGGGAGGACCGCCTGAAAGATGCATTCGATAGTCAGAACAGACGCGACAAGCTGTGATCCGCAGCCTGCAATTGTATAGAAATTATTTAAGACCGGACTGTTGTCTGGACATGGCATTAGAATATTAATATCCGCGGACTCTCCGCGAAGCGGAGCTACCAGGGGGTCTGGGGGACTGGTCCCCCAGGTAATTGCTTTGGGGTGTCTTCGAGGGCCAGCCCTCGAGCTCCCGTAGCTGGGGTTCCACCCCCAGACCCCCGTTCAATGGGGTTCTAGGGGCGGAGCCCCTGCTACAGGGGGTCTGGGGGACTGGTCCCCCAGGTAATTGCTTTGGGGTGTCGTCGAGCACAGAACGCGACGCTACGGTCAATAATAACCAAAACCATTAATATATACAAGTCGTTAGATCTATTTACCCTTCTTGAAGACGTGTCGCACCCGGGTCGGGGCGTACTCGCCGAGCTTGGTCCCGACCATGTCCTCGACGACCTCGAACGCAACGTACTCCTTGCCGTTGTGCACCTGGAACTTGAGCCCGACCATGTTAGGCAGGATGGTGCACGACCGCGCGTTGGTTCGCACAGGAATGCTCTTCTCCCGAGCCTCCTTAATCGGCAACGGCACAATAAAAGGCCCTATCCCGTTAGCCCGTCCAGAGTCCCCTATTACTACTTACCCTTCCAGGCGGACCGCTTCAGCAACTGCAGAGCCGGCCTCATGATAGCTATAGTGTGGTCGTCGGTGGTGAAAATTGTCGGATGTGAATGCGCTCGCGGGGGAGGCACGGCTGTAACCACTGAAAAATTCACCGCTCACCGATCACCGTTATCAAACCTGATTAGACATGTTTTTAGGGGCCAGACGGTTTGATCCGGACAGCGTCGCCGCTGGAGGCGACGACCACGTTGCGAAGAAGCCCCGGGCGGAGCCTAAAGAGCCCGCGGAGCCCGTGGAGCCCCAGGCCACCGGGGAGGCCGAGATCGAGGTTGATCCAAAGCACGCCGCAGTGTTGCAGCGGTTCCACGCGACCATCGACAAGCTCGGGCCGAATCAAAAGACAATTGAGAGCGAAAGCGAGGAGGAGACCGAGGCCCGGGACTTGGTGCCCATTGATGTGCCCCAATCGGCGGCCCCTACTAAGAAGAAGAGCTTTGCGCCGAGCTGGATCACCAAGCCTCAGTACGTCTCCCCCGAGGAGACGGTGCCGTTTGAGCAGATCAAGGGTCTTAGCGAGCGTATGGTGAAGACCCTCAAGGCGCGGGACTTTGAGAGTGCGTTTGCCATTCAGACGGCGGTCATTCCGGCCCTGCTGGAGGACGCAGCGGATATTGCGCCGGATCCACTGCGTGATGTGCTCGTAAATGCATACACGGGTTCGGGTAAGACGCTGGCGTATGGTGTACCCATTGTAGAGGCCCTGAGTAAGCGAACGGTGCCGAAACTGCGGGCTCTTATCATTGTCCCGACTCGTCCACTGGTGCGCCAGGTGCGCCAGGTGGTGGAGATGCTGGCCAAGGGGACGCCACTACAGGTGGCGAGTCTACGACCTGACGACTCGTTCAAGCAGGAGCAGAAGCGGATATCGGCCAACGTACCGGATATTGTTGTTACGACCCCCGGTCGACTAGTAGACCACATCCAGCACAAGACCCCGGGGCTGTCGGATCTCCAGGACCTCAAGTACTTTGTCATTGACGAGGCGGATCGACTGCTCAACCAGAGTTTCCAGGAATGGGTCTCGGTGGTTATGAGCCGGTTCCCCAAGCGGTCGCAGGACCAGTCAGTGGAATGGCACCGACCAGTACAGAAGCTCATTTTCAGCGCCACGCTGACCCGAGATCCGGGGAAGCTGGCATCGCTCAACATTTATCGGCCGCGGCTCTTCGTCGTGGGCGAGGGCACCGCCGACGAGGACGCCGGGGACGCGGTGGACTACGAGTTCTCGGTCCCGGCGACCCTCACCGAGCGGCTGGTTGCCATCAAGAACTCCTCGGTCAAGCCGCTGCGTCTGGTACAGCTTATCAAGGAGAACGACATTGCATCTGACGTGATCATCTTCGTCAAATCCAACGAGGCCGCCAGCCGACTGGCCCGGCTCATCAGCCTCATTGACGAGCGGCTCTTTCAACGGGGTCTCGTCGTGGAAAGACTCTCTGGTGAGCTTGACATGGCCCAGCGACGTAAGATCCTGCGTCGATTCGAGCAGCGCGAAATTGGCGTGCTGGTGTGTACCGATCTCATGGCCCGTGGTATCGACATCTCCACCATCCAATACGTTATCAACTACGACTTGCCAATTGGCAAGCGGGAGTATGTCCACCGAGTCGGACGAACCGCCCGTGCCGGCCAGTCCGGCACCGCTATCAACATTGTCAGTGACAGCGGCGAGCGAAAGAAGTTTTGGAGCATATCAAAGTCCATCCATCGGACCGGTGGGGTTACGATTGAACTGGAAAAGTTCAATCCAGAAGACGACGAGACCACGACCAAGGCATATGAAGAGTCTCTTAGCCGTCTTGAAAACGAGGTGTTCAATCGCGAGTGATTGGACAGCTAATTATGTAAAAACACTTACTAACTGGTAATATGATCTTTTCACTGACTCTGTTCAACGTTCTAAATTAGTCGAATAGTTAATACTACTTGGGCGAGATTTAGTCTATAGCTTTGCGACAGGCTTGTCCCCGTGTACTTTGAACTTGCCATCTCTAAGAGATCGTCGCAGAATCTTGCCGCTTGGCGACTTCGGTACCGCGTCGAGAACCACAAGTCCACCCCAGAGACGCTTGTGTCGCGCCACAGACTTGTCGAACCACTTCTTCACGTCCATTGGTTTAATGCCATCGTCGAGAACGACAAATGCTCGAGGGAACTCCGTCGCCTCCTCTTCACAGTACACTCCTATCACCGCTGCGTCCCGTACATTGGGGTGTTTGAGCAACAGTGCCTCGAGCTCCGCGGGAGCTACCTGGTGGCCCTTGGACTTGATGAGTTCTTTGACTCGGTCGACAATGTAGTACTGCTGCGACCGCTTGCTATAAATGGCAACATCACCCGTCCTGAACCACCGCCCGTCGGCAAACGCCGCCGCAGTAGCCTCTTCATTATTGAGGTAACCCTTCATGATATTAGGGCCCCGCACCCACAGCTCGCCAGGCTCTCCAGGAGCCACGTCGACCCCGTCAGCGCCAACAATTCGCGCCTCAATCCCGGCCACAAGCCACCCGACCGAGGCCGGATCATAGGAATCAGCGTCATTGGCAAAGTGCGTCACAGGCGAAGTCTCGGTGAGGCCATACATTTGCGACACTGAAACGCCAATCCGCTTCTCGGTGGCTCTAATGAGAGACTTTGACAACGGAGCGGCACCAGAATAGATCCTCTTCAGACTCTGCTTGAGCTGGTCCTTATACTGGTCAATGATGGGGCTCTTGGCCAGAAGCACTATGACCGGAGGCACAATGTGCATGTGGGTGACCTTGTACTTTACGATAGAGTCTAGGAGTGGTACAAGGTCGAACTTGGGGTGCACGACAAGCGTACTAGCAATATATGGTGTGGTGAACCCGAACTTTGACAGGCCGTAAATATGCGAGAGCGGCAAAACCCCCATGTAGACATGGTCGGTGCGGTAAGTACGCCAGCCGGATTGTACCTGCTGCTGGCAGTTTGACGTCATGTTAATATGCGTCGACATGACGCCCTTGGGGAGACCGCTGGTGCCTGATGAGAAGCAATAATAAGCATCTCGAGTGAGAGCGTCCTCGGTAGGGTTGGCAAACTCAATTGGCGGAGTAGGTCCACACCGCCGAGCTCGGGCTACCAGCTCCTCAATGGTGAGAATTGGGCATGTGATAGGAGTCTTACCAGCCAAGTCAACGGCCTTTTCTGCCGTAGATTTCATTGCCGGAACCGTAATTGCTAGCTTGGCATTGGTAGCCTTGAGCTGGTACGCCAACTCCTCGGGGAGGTACGCTGCGTTTGCAGGAGACACGACGGCCCCTGCCGCGAGAATACCATGCTGAATCGGCACGGTATAGATGGTATTCACTCCATAAATAGCGACTACATCGTGCTCGCCAATGCCCTCGTTACGCAACGCGGTATGGATCTGCTGGATGAGCAGGACAAAATCCTTTGCCTTGAGCGACTCGCCGGTGAGAGCGTCGATGAAGATAGGCTTCTCCGGGTTCGCTTTAAGGTACGGCGAGTCCAGCATGAACCGTGCCGCGTTACCGCGGTACTCATTCTTAAGCGGCCCGTCTGGGGACTTGTATATCGTTACGGCCATGATGCGATGTAAATTACAATAACGCTATGTATTAAAATGGCCCTCTAGACTTGTGTCAAGGGCCCTAGGACTATGGATAGTCGGCCGTATTTAATACCGATCACGGCCGGATCGATCCCCACCTTTATGTCTATCTATGCAGCGTATATGCTAGAGAGTGTTCAGATGCGTTGTACCTCGGATAACCAACACCACCACATTCGGTACAATTACCGAAGCACCGATATCCACATCCAAAACCAGCTACGGGATACATGGAGGAATATGGAGGAGTATGGAGGAATATGGGGAAACATGAAATATGGGGGGTTAATTCGTATCAAAGTTAAGCTTAGTGGGTCTGATCGTTACAAGACACCCCCTCGGGGTCGTCTAATTGCTCAGGGTTATACGTAGGACGAAGCAGGTATCACGCAATAGCCGAATACACTCCGGTTAGGTACACCAATTGCTTAACCTTGCTTTATTTTGAGCAACATCGCTTGCCAAGATATTCGTAGAAAGGCCTATAGCCTCCCACGTTGGCTGTCAATTACGATACCTACGGCTGAATGACCTGGGGGCTAGCCCCCAGACCCCCATGGCTCCGCTCCGCGGAGAGGTCATGGAAATCGTTAATTTTCGATACCTATATAGATAACACATTAAGGGTTCATTGAATGCTTGATTTAGAATGCTAAAACGGTTAGTAGCTTGATACAAAACGCAAATGGACTTACCATCTGGCTGGGCGAGAATGTAGTCTACAGCCTGGCCAACAGTCTTGATCTCGTTGGCCTCGTGGTCTGGCATCTCAATTCCAAACTCCTCCTCAATGAAGAAGAGGCACTCAACCACATCAAGCGAGTCAAGACCCAGATCACTGACAAAGTTGGCGGAAGCAGTGATCTTTTCTGGTTCAGCAATCTACCCCGTTAGTAACATTCCCAAGATAACACAACCGTTACATACCTTGTCGAAGCACTTGAGGGTGTCGACGATTCGCTCCTCAACGAACTCTCGCGTCAGAGGTGGTGGACCGGCCCCGTAGAATCGAATCTGACCCCAGTTGTTCTGCAGGGTCTGCTGCTTTCGGACAACAGCCGGTCGGACAGCCGAGGAGATGGTCCGGACAAGAGCAGGTCGAGCGATTCGAGCAGATCGGATAATACTTCGCGCCAGCATTATTATATTATCTATGCTATCTCTTCAAAGCCGGTTGGCGATATTTCACAATTTTTCGGGTTTGGGAGGTTTACATTTACTCGGCCCTGATTGGCCAACGCCGGGTACACTCCACCTTTAATCCCCAGTACGCTTTACTAGTCTACAATAGATTAGAGTAGATAGAGTATTTAGTGCTGTAATTGAATGACTCGGGTCGTTGAATTACTAGAGCCAATGAATACCTTGGTCGTGAATCGTGGTCAAAGAATGAAATACTCTATGTACAGATACATTTCACTTTTCAAATTACGAAGAGCCCTCGAGCTCGCCAATTTCCGTCGTAGTCGCATTAAGTCCCATAACGTTCAAGAACAGGTTGAGGTTGCTAATCTTGGCCGTGCCGAGCTCCACCGGGAGAGACTTGGCCTCCGCCATGGTACCAAAGATCTTCTCTCGCACCTCGTCGACCATGATACGCTGGTGGTCGAGCTTAGCCGCCAATGCCAACGAGGCAAGGAAGTGCCACACGTAAGAATCGTCCACATTTCGCGGCGGGAATATGCTCGAGAGGTGTCCCTGGACCGACGTGAATAGACTGTTGAAGGTGGCCTGCCAGTTAGAGTCGGTGCTGGCGCCGTCCTGCTGCTTGATGAGCTCAGCACGCGAAATGAGCACGGTCAAGAAGGCAAGACCAATTTTGGTCGACGCAACGTGCACAATGTTAGAAGAGTTGAGCATAATCTCCAACAGGCCGACTACCACATCGTATGGAGACTCGCTAATGAGGTGCACCAGTGGTGGCAGCACCGTGTGGGAGAAGAGATCCACAGACTCCCGCGCCTTGGCGTTGAGATCCTCGCCATTGACGTAGGCACCGTCCTTGACCACGTCCAACGCGTCAATGTTAGCAATGATTCGCGTCAGCACGGTGAGTCGCTGCTTCTGGTCAATGTGTCGGAACACTCGCGGGATGGCCTTCTTGCCCTTGTTGTGGGTCAGCATGAGCACGAATGGGTGTACATTGTTCGAGTCCGCCGGGGCGGTCACCTTGAGGTTGTCCCACAGAATGTCCACCTGCTCTTGGGTCTTGGTCTCCCACTCCTTGATGGCCTCCTCGGCGCCGTCCTGAGGACGGCCCCGCTCTCGCGACTCCACCTCGAGCAGCGCAGAGTAGACCGCCTCCACGTTTCGGAGGAGGTCTCGGGTAGTGTACTTGGTGTCCGCCGTCTTGCCCAAGTCCAGGCCGGCAATGTTGGTCTTGCCCAACTTGGCGCTGGCGCTGGAAGGCGAGGATGGCGAGTCAACCTTCTTGGCGACATTAAGCGCCCGTCGCGGCTGCTTACCACTGCCCATGGAGATTCGCCCCAGAGCGCCTTCCCGCACCACCTGGTTCGACTTGGGGTGCTCTCGGGCCCGCTCGACCGCCTGTTGGACCTGCTGCTGCATTCGCTGCAGCGGGTTGTCGTGTCGTCGGAATCGCCCGCCTCGCTGGCCCCGCTGGAACAGATAGGTCTGCGCAAACGAGTTGAGCGGCTGCTGTGGGTTGTTACGGGCCTGGATCGCCGAGTGCACCTGGTAGTAAAAGTCCTCGTTGTACGGGTCCTCCGTCACCATTTGCTGGAGCTGGATCCGCATGATAAAGTTCTTGTCCCACTGGGACATGAGCCCATTGTACTTTACAATCTGGGCAATCTTGCGCGACTTGTGCAGCAGCTTTTCATTCTCAACCTGGGACTTAGCCTGGTCCTCGTTGCGGACCTGGCTCAGCGGTACCGGCTCCTCCTCCTCTTCCTTCTTGCCCTCCTCCGGTGCGGGTGGTGGCACGCCGCCCGGTGGGGGTGGCACCGCGCCGTGCGGCGGTTGCGGCTGTGGACCCTGCGGCTGGCCCTGGCCGGGCATGGGCATGAAGCCCATCTGCTGGAACTGTCTATTCATCGCACCCATCGCGTCCGGAGGCATGGGGAACCCGGGCGGCGGCGGGAACGGGTATTGGCCCATGGGCGGGGGCATGGCGTAAAACTGGTGCGGCGCGTGCGGCTGCTGCGGCTGAGACTGCGGCTGTTGTCGCTGGGCCATCATCTGAGCCTCCACCTCCTCCAATGACAGCACCTTTGGCTGCCCCTGGGCCTGCTGCGGCTGCTGAGGCTGCTGAGGCTGCTGCTGCTGTCCCGAAGGGCTCTGGCTGCCGCTACCGCCCCACAGCGACGCAATTGGCTGGAGGCTGGGAATGTCCGCGGGGATCGGCTGGCCTGGTACAGCCGCAGGCGGCCTGCTCGTCCTGGCGTACGCGAACTGCTCCTCGTCCAGCGTGCCGGCCACCTTGGCCGTCTGGCCCGCGAAATCAAAGTCCTTCCCCAGCTCGCTCGACCCGCCAAACGTCTCGTCGTTGAGATCGTCATTGGTCTCGACCAGCGCGTCACCGAGCCGGTCGTCATACGTGTCCTCAAAGTCCATGACCTCATTGGCGTCCGAAGACACCACGGTCTTCAGCCCGAAGAATGCCATGACGTCGCTTTATACTTGCTGCTCTGTTTTTTTTCCACAATGGGCTGCCTTCTTGGAGGGGTTGGGTGGTTGGGAGGTTAGGCCACCCGGGCCGGTAAACTTAACTTGACTGCTTGATTATGACTGGCCTTTAATCAAGGCCGGGCAACTCTTGGTACCGGTCGCAGGAGAAGGACGATGGAGGGCTGGAGGGAATTGTACTCACAATGATACCAGTATGGAGGGTAATACAATAGTAGCACTGGTTCGGCCCAAGTTCGCGAGCATTGGTGGGAAACCTATGCTGCGTCCGTGACCTCCCTGTAGCGGTTGGTAACATGAAAAGCTTGACAGGGGTGTCATAAGCGATCCGTGCGTCAATACTGTACAGTAATTATTTGACACCTCCGCAGAGCGCTTTTTTGTATATGGTGCATATTGAATCACTATTCAACAGACACGGGAGACTGGAGGGAGAGACCGTTGGGAAGCTCTATCTGAGTCGTTTAATCTCCGATCTCTGTCAATCTCATCATTTGTACTGTGCGTGCCACAGACCACTGTTACACTCGCCAAGATACAAAATAATACAATTTTCAACGCAGTCAATACGTATACATAAATTCTGCATTACATATCTACGTACTTTAACCAATACGTACCCGTCGTATGTAACGCGCTGGCCAGGAACCCGCAGCGTAAAGACGGTGGAGCATGTCACTGCGCGATGACGTCATTGAGGAGGGTGAAATGACACATGAGATTGCCGTAAACGGCAACAGTACCTGGCGATTTTCCAGCCTCCAACATGGGCCTCTCATGGGTGAGCGGAGGGCTAGAACGGGGTCGAGATGGCTCCTGCGAAGCGTGAACAGTACATATGAGCGCTTTTCGGACACCTCACTGCTGGAGGGTTCCCCCAGACGGTTTGGGGGGCTATAGGAGCGCAATGCGGCCCCCAACCTGTGGAATGATCATGAAACAGGGAGGCTAGGCTTCTTTAATTTGTATTACCCAAGAAAAGCGCTCCCCTTGACCCCTGCAGCAGGCGTCGATCTCTCTCGGTAAACCACACTGGCATGCCCGTGAGGGAAAAAAGCGGTACAATCTGAGTCGACAGATGCAAGACAGATTTTAATCATTTTTATACGTCCGTTTTTCCCTTTTTTTTTTTACTCCTTTCTGTCGCGCTTGTGAAGAAGACGAAGAAGAAGAATTAAAAAAAAATTTCTTTCAGGAGAGGGCCCAGTGAATGCTTATTGTAGCACCAGTTGCCGAAATATTTTTTTGACGTTAAGAGGGCGTAAAAGATCGGACCCATGCTGAGAAGAGTGTTCCCCAGCCTCATCGTCCTGGCGATGATGTCGCTGTTTTTGCTGGCATTCTGGTCCTTCAGCCCAGACGAGTTATCGCCCAGAGGGGTATGGAAGCACCCCAGCGAGTCGCATCACCCAGTACACAAGGCACACCATGGCTGGCCCAAGCCAGAGCTCCAGAAAGAGGAGCAAGAGGCGGACCCCCAAAAACAGAACATACTCAAGGACAGCGAGCTGGGGCGTATACTCCAGGACCAGCGCAAGTACAACCCGCACCGCGAAAACGCTACCTTTATCACTCTGGCCCGAAACTCCGATCTCGGAGAGCTCATGGGCACCATCCGATCTATCGAGGATCGATACAACCACATATACCACTATGACTGGGTTTTCCTCAATGAGGAGCCGTTCAGCCAGGAGTTTATCAACATTACGACCCACCTGATATCGGGTACTACCAAGTATGGTCTCATTGCGCCGCAGCACTGGGGCTATCCGGATTGGATCAACCAGACGCTGGCCGAAGAGGCGCGCAACGATATGAAGGAGCAGAACATTATCTATGGGGAATCTGAATCGTACCGGCACATGTGTCGTTTCGAGTCGGGCTTCTTCTTCCAGCACCCACTAATGCTAGACTACAAGTACTATTGGCGGGTAGAGCCCTCGACGACGATCCACTGCGATATCGACTACGACGTGTTCAAGTTTATGCGCACTCACGACAAGAAGTATGGGTTCACCATCTCCCTGGTGGAGTTTGAAGCCACCGTGCACTCGTTGTGGGCCGTCACCAAGAACTTTATCTCCCACAACCCGCAGTACATTGCAAAGGACAGCATGATTAACTTTATCTCCGACGACAGCGGCGAGTCATACAATCTGTGCCACTACTGGTCCAACTTTGAGGTGGCCGATATGGACTTTTGGCGCTCCCAGGCCTACCAGGAATACTTTGAGTACCTCGACCAGGCCGGCGGGTTCTTTTATGAGCGGTGGGGCGACGCCCCGATCCACTCCATTGCTGCATCCCTCTTCCTCAACTCGTCCCAAGTGCATTTCTTTGAGGACATTGGGTACACACACCCGCCGTTCACGCACTGCCCGAGCAATGCGCTGGAACGCAACCTCACCTGCTCCTGCCTCACCGACGATCTCTATTACAAGCAAGATGACGAAACTTGGAAGAGGATTCGCGTTGATAG
>JAKTQL010002472.1:151359-210685 GCA_030558815.1 Blastobotrys malaysiensis
TCTTCTTTGAGGACTCGAAGATCCTGTACCGGGTTTCGCTGACCATCCTCAAGCTGTGCGAGCCGCAAATCCTCCACATTCGCGACCAGATGGAGATGTTCCAGGCGATCCAGAACTTCCCCAAGAAGCTCGTGGACTCGTCAGGGCTCATGGAGCAGTGCTTCAAGCGATCGAATGGGTTTGGCCACATATCGCAACAGGAGATTGTACGGCTACGCCAGTTCGTGTCGGACCGTCGTCAAAAGCACCACCTGGCGCAGATGCGGGCCCAGCAGCGCCAGGACTCGGTCAGCGTCTACGACGGGGCCGCCAACCAGTACAATGGCGTGCTCTCCACCGGCCGCGTCGACTCAACTCCTGATCTGTCCACGACGGACCTCGAGGAATTCAAAAAGCTCAAGGCGAGCATCGCCCCGAAACGAATCACTCTGGCCCGCAGAATGAAAAGTTTGAAACGGGGTAAATGATTTGCATGATATGTTACCTCGGTAATATCTGTTGTATTTATTCGGACACGCATTTAACCTTCCTTCCTGGTGTTGTGGGGATAATAATATTCCGTAGCTTTTGCTACTTTGTATATATATATACTACTACTCCTCCACCAATAATACTTGTTTGCACATTCAATTACTGGCTAGCTTCCATCCGTTGACCAGCCTCGCGTATGCGTCCGCACTGGCCCCTCCTAAATGCTTGTCCAGGACCGCCTTGACCTCGTTCCACACTGGCTCAGGGAGAGCCTCAATTGCAGTAGCGGCTGAGGCCTCAGCCGCGGGTTCTGCAACTGGCGCAGAGAGCATAGCGGTAAATGAGAGCTCATCTCCCTCAGTCAATTCATCAATAGTCTTGGCGTCTGACGCAACCTTGCCCTTGGCCAGCAATCTGATATTCGTCGGCTTGTAGTGGGCCAAATCGCTAATCTCTTTGATTAGCTGCTCCTTTACCGAGTATATCGACGTGGTAGAGGCGACCTCAATGGTCTGGTTGAACTTGGGGGCCTTGATAGACTTGATCGTCAGCTTGACCGACCTGGCAGCGCCCGCATCGCTCTTCTGGGGCTTCTTCTTGGCCGCAGGGACCTGCTTGAATAGCACCGGAGGATTGGTCACAGTGCTTTTAGCGGGGGGGAGATTGCTCCCCAAAAGCGTCAGGAACGTCTTGACAAATTCTGTTTCCGACATTATCGTTCGTGTCGGTGTGTGGGTGGGGTGTGTATGTGTCGTGATCCATGCCGGAACACCAATGGGACTTACATCGCGAGATCAAGGATGGTGTAGATGCAATCTTAGGTACGATTCATATGCGATATAGTTGGTTCGAAATAGACATGAAGTGGGATCCCTGTTATAATTGCATAAATTGGAATAGACGTGACCACTGGTCGCTGTATTAGTGTGGTCATAGTGACGGATATATATCGACAGTAGCTAAGACTGAATATTATAAGATCATTTAGATTGATTCTATAGCCCCTTAGATATTTATAGCACTTGTAAGCAAGTAACGGTGTTAAAGCATGGAATATGCTGAAATCTGCTCGCCCCACGCCAAGTTGCGGCTCAAGTTTCCTTGATTAAAAAAAAGGGGAGAAGGATAGAGAAAGCAAATAAACAGAAAATAAGAAATGATTCATACCCGTCTTGCCTCGTTGCAGTATGGGTAGAATTCTCATCTGTAGAAGAGAACTCAGCTCCACTGATGGATGACACAAATCGTGAATCTAGCTGTTTAGAATCAGAGCCGCTACTCATGTCTGTAGCACCCAAGATTTCATCCGGATCAAGTTCAGTATCAACTTCTTCATTTCCGTACTTCTCTTTCATCCAGTTATCCCAATCCCAGTCCACAAAAGGGCTAAAACACGACGTACGTAACATAGCTGTTTTCGTCCATTTAGTCAATACACCATCCAATGCCCCTGGAACGTAATACTTTTGCTGGAATATCGGCTTTTGAATATCGGGACCGAATAATGCGGCATTGAATACCCAGATAATGATCTTGATATTGACCATGTCAGTAATAAGAACATTTCTGGGTGAAAGATCCATCCTCATTCCCACTCCTCTTTCGTCAAATGCTTGCTCCGCTTCAATAATCTGCTCCATGAGGTGCATCCGCTGAGATTGGTCAAAGTCGCCGGGATCGATTGTGTTAAGAGGCGTCCCATCAACTCGCTCTCGTAAAATAAGTCGCACATCCCGAAACTCATGGCCGGGGAATCCTTTTACTGGCAGTCGGGTAGTATAGGACCCATAGTATTTCGAGATGACCTTGCCCTGAAGGTCAGAAAGAAGCTTATATGCCATGGTACTTAGAGCATAGGATACATCTGCTAAGCCGGATTGGTCTGAGTGCATAAACTTTACGGCGTCGAATATCTCTGCAATGACTTCGGTACCTTCAGGTATATTAGGTACATTAGACGATAAAATATGGGCTAGAAATAGACGCTGGTTTATGCCCTCGTGGGGGGGAGTGATTTTGGAAATAAGCTTGATCTGTATCTTCCCTGTACCCACTTTGCCTGGGAGTGGCGGCCGCTCAAGTATCGCTTTTAACTGAAATTTTTCTAGCCCTTTATCATCTATATACTCGTGGAAGATGACTGGCTTGTAGGTGACCTCGCGCATATTGACGTCGTCAATTTTGGGCGGGTCATGGCTGTGAAGAGTGAGCTCCTGGTTCCAAGAGAACCACTGTAGGCTATAAGTAACGGACATTTTGAACACTTAAAAAGAAAAAGAATAACAAGCCAAGTTTCTAATATACAGAAAACAATTTATAAGGTTATATAGCTGTTAATTACCCGTATTGCCAAACACCAATAATAATCTTTGATTAGAGTTAATTGCCTTGACATTCGCACCACATACCCACATAACCTTTCCCACTCCCAGGATGAGGTGACTAGTTGAGAACGGGCAGCCATGGCAAAGAAGAAACACGAAATTGTCATTGTAGGTACATTTACACATTTACTGGCCCGAATAGGGCGACTTTGAAGAGGACTAACTGGTGTTTTTTTAATTGCCAAACCCTATCATTGGAGTACACCCGTTATCACAATTATCATCTGCAGCCGCTAATTACTACGAAACACTTGAAAAGATTCAAAGCTATTAATCATCCTATCTACTACTTATTACCGCTGTATTGTACTGTAGTACCTGTGTTATAAGGCCATGAGTTCTTATGGAGGCTTCAGAATCTGCGACTTTCGGGAGCAGATAGTACCAGACAGGTCAGCGGCGTGCGCAGGAGTTGAAACTGGAAATTGCCTCTGCCGCAGGCCGCATAGCGTCCTGCTATGTCAACCCGGTCTTTAGAGCAGTTAGACAGTTATGTAATTCAATATGGTATCATACCGGTGAGGCAAGCAGGAATTTCATAGAAGCAGTCCCAATGGCTGTGAATGTAATAGATTGAAACACACTTGGCTGTACCGACAGGTAAATACAGACAGGAATACTGGTATAATAATAGGCAAACGCTGATAGTGGGACTGAGTTTGTCATCCATTTTTACCTCTTCTTCCCCCTCACTTCCCTTCCGCGAAGAAGTGCAGGCACTGTTCGATCGATGCCGAGGGATGCCTGAGTTGGTTGTCTGTCACACATGCGGCAAAACGATTGCTACAACCAACCCTCTTATTAGCTACTTAGCTCATTTGCTGTGTGCTAAAGTATATAAGCAAAAAAAAGGTACTTGATACTTTAGTAGAATGCGCCATGTACCGGGAACTCGTTACCGGCAATTAATTATCTACTACTAGCTTTATGTAACCCAAGACGAAGAAGCTCCTCTTCTACTAGCTTTATGTAACCCAAGACGAAGAAGTTCCTCTTCTACCAGGTAATACATAATAAAGCAAATAAATCACTTGCCCTGTTAACTGGGTCCTCCAATGTACCGCATTACCTTCGTGAGGAATGATTACCCCGGTAAGGGAATGATTTTCCTCAGATAAAAATCTAAAGGGCCTCAAATGATTGGATTGACTGGTTGCTTTATAGGGGAGGGGGTTATGGTGAGCATTGGCCCTTCATGATGAATTGGACCATCTTTTTCAGTCTGTCTTTAGTATGGGGTAGTTTTGGCCAAGCGAAACCATCACTTACCCTCCCAGAGGAATATTATTTGAGCCTCGTTGCGACGACGCTAGGTTATGAAGTGGTGGAGTATTTCCAGTGGATCGGGACTGCACCTACAGTGTATTGAAGCTCCTGATATGCTAGACCGTTGAAAGTATATTCCGATCAGAATATGGCCTAAACGGTATTAGGCGAGAGAGATTAGTACGTATCATTTGCTACCTGTTAGATATCTTGCCAATTGCAGTTTCCGTAGTTGAATAGCTCATTCGGTTGATAAAACCTGGTTGAACCTTTTACCCGTTGCCTCATAGCATGGCTGTTCATGCCATTGCTGGATGCCCTCCAGACGGGTCTCTGTTCGCACCGCTTCCCCGATCGTAGGATCCACCCAGGCTTGGCTAGCTGTCTCATCCCAGGGTGAAAGAGATTCTACTATGTCGTGCCACAGGCTTATTGTACCTGGTAGGTGGGTATAATACTCACGTACAGCAGGCGAATGTTGATAGTCTTTTCAGAAATTTTACATTTCTTGGGATGATAGCTGTAGCGGATACGTGCTCAAGAGTTTGGCTTATAAAGGACTATAATTGACTAATATTATTATGCATAAAACTTCAAAAAAGTGCTTCAGACGCTCATGGTAAGCGAGATATCTACCTCGCTAAGCATAGGGTAGTCGTTGATGAAGTCAAACTCTATTGGCAATTCTATATAAACAACTGTTGTTGTTTACACTGCTGAAAACTATCAACTACAGGACCAATCAATGTCTGCTCAATATTGTGTCAGTACTCAAGAATATTTCCGACGACCTCCAGATGCAACCCAATTTCGATTGAAGCGCAACAAGGTGAAATTCGCTATGCCAACAAACTATACCTTGAGCAGATATATACGGCGTGTAAGAAGGGTCAACGTTTTACCAGAGATCAGAGACGTATTAAATATAGCTAGCTTCGCCCGCGACAAAACGCTTGTAAACTATAACTTTTCGGCAGTTATGACCAAGGAGGCTGGCGTGCGATATATGGTAGACCAAATTGGGGTTACTCCTGCTGAAGCGATATTGAACACAATAATTAATGAAGGTGACAATGGATCTCACACCTTGATGAGCGAGCCGGAATTTACAACCCCAATGCGCAGGTATGTTGACCTGGTGCATAAAATCAGCACTGATGGCGGGCCCGATGAGATCTACGCATTCGCCGAATACAAAATCTCGGGATCCCTACCAATGGAGTCAATTGGTGGAGAAGACGTTCCACATGGCAGAGTGGTCGAAATAGAAGGCAACGCGTTTGTCGCCATAAACCAGGTCGCTCAATACTCTAAGGATTGTGACTGTCGTTATGCCGCACTTATTGACGGCTTCGTCATCTGGCTATTGGATTTTTCATCCTATTCAGATGGCGAGGTTGAACTTGGGTGCATTGTGAGCAAGCCAGGAATTAGAGCCGAAACGCTAATTGCAGGGATCTTGGTAAATATGTCACGAGGACTAAAACATCGACGACCGGACCTTTTTACTGCAGCATTCTACCAGAGGATCATGAATCGGCGGAGGCAACGGGCAATGAGGAAACTACTAAATATGGCAACTGCCCTTTTCCTCTTAATCTCTACCTTTTTTCCCTGTCTCATTCTAATATACCTTACCAGCTATGTAAATTACCGGTAATTATCTACCTGGTATTAAAAAGCCAGCTATGCATATTGTAAAGATGATTGCAGCAGTATACCGCCTCTGGTTTGTAATATAAAAATTATTAAAAAATAAATTACCAATTAATATACCGTAGAGTCGTGCAAAAAATCATTAATCATTAGAATCGTAACTTGTCATCAATCATTGCAAATTGGAATAGTCCAGGATAGTTAGGAATGGAGGGGGCTAGATGAGGCCAAACGCATTTTGAAAGGATTCTTTGAGCAGGTCACATGCGCCGGAGTTCTTGCCCATGGCATCTTTGAGCACATTGTGGACCTTACCGTGCAATTGAGCATACTCCTCGCTGGGGCGTTTCGAATAAAGCTTTTTACGGCTTAGCAGCTGGTGGCATCCATCTTTGGTACAAGTGCGGCTCAGAGTCCACTCGTACACCTCGCGCTTGCGCAGGTTGATAATGAGGGACCGTGACATGACTGTGTACTGCGTGTCGTCCGCGTCATGAGCGTCGCTGAACAGACTATCCGAAGATCGTTTCTTGAGTTCGCGTACCCATTTCGGGATAGGTACTCCTTCAGCGTCCTTGAGCATGGCACGTGCGATCTTCTCTTCAATGTCTCTATTGAGTGGGACCGCCTGGACAGCAAAGTCTGGGTGAAAGTCCGGGATATGACCGGCAATAGGGGGAAGCACAATAGGCTCAAAAATAGGTTCCAGTTCAGGCATTTCCACCTCTAGAATGGCATTCCCCGCTTCATCCTCAACGAACTCGTAAGCAGTATCACTTTGGAAGGTTATCGCAGCATCCTCAGTAATGCTACTGGCCATACTATCGCTGACAAGGTTGAGACTCGGTGAAAGCGTCGTCGCAGTACGCTCCGACGAGTGCCACCTGCTCAGCATGGGGCGTCCAGAAGCCGAATGCTGCTTATTGGGCAGCGAGCTCGAGAGTCCAGTGTAGTCCCCTTCAAAGTAAGAAGGAAAGTCTTCTGCAGACGAAGTTGAGGTGAAGGACCCCGACTCGGAGCGCGAGCTATTCCACAGAGACGAAAAGAAGGAGGAAGACGAGCCTCCAGAGTTGGTAAAAGAGCCAGGCTGAGCGCCAAAGAAAAACGTTGCTCCCTTTCGAAGTCCTTCTTTCGAGGGGTGGCGCGACCGCGTCGAGTTACACGAGGTCGACAAAGATGTAGAGAGCGAGCTCTGCGAGAAAGAGGGCCTGATTACATGGGGCACAACACACGCGGCAGTGTTTTCAGATGTTTTCGTCTGGTTAGGAATCTCCCATCCCTTGTCTGTCGAGGTGAAATTAGCGGTAGACTTGGAGGCCGGGCTGCTACCGGAGCTGCAGTTATCATAGGCATCTGCAGCAGCAGCAACAGCGGCAACGGCAGTAGCGGCAGTAGCGGCTGCCACAACATTTGCAGCATTGTTAGTAAGGGTCGAAGTGGTGCTATTGTTGACACCAGAGAGATTAATCCCTGGAATCTGTTCGAGCTGTCTGCTCAGTTTCTCCGCCGACAAGTCTTTAATCAGAGAGGAGAGAATAAATATAAGCCGTCGCGTGGAGATGCGGTTGTTCCCCACGACGATAGTTCGAGTTGGCGCCCCCCCAGACATGGTGCTGGTCGAATCACGCACCAGGTCCGGGTTGCATTTGATAAACGAGGCAATGGCAGTAGTGAGAAACCCATCGTCAGTACCGTCTAGTCTAGCGTTGAGCAGCTTGATCTCCTGTACCAGCTCGGCCCATCTATTCTGGCCGCAAATGACGCGCGGGATCATGACGGCGCCCAAAAACCGCGACTTGAAGCACTCGAGCCCAATCCGCAGCGCATCGTCAGTGTCCAGGCTATAGTTGCTACGCCGTTTCTTGTCGTCATAACTACCACAGGCCTTCATCTTCATGCGATATTCGCGTATTGCCGTCGGCAACGTGTCGCATACGCGATTAAACACCACGCTCTGGAGATCAGCAAGCGCACACGACAACTCCTCCCAGTGGTTGGTGAGAATCCCGTGGGCTTCAGATTCCGTTCCGGGGAGACTGAAGAAGATGCAAATACCGCACCGAATATCCTGGGTCAACTGGGCTTCGCCTGCGGTCAGGGTGGTATGGGGCGCCCACGGATTGGGGTCCTCTGGCGCCGGGTCGCTCTTGGTTACCGGCTCGGGCATGCTACACACGCTCGACTGCGAGGTCGACAGCGGCGGGGGGCTCTTGTCCTGGGGCAATATCGTCGTCCGTACATGGTCCAACGCACCGCCGACTTTGAATAGCCGACTCACTATCCACGTTGTCCGCGACGACTTGCCATCATGGGGCAGACAATGGAGCTTAGTAATCGAGTTGGTAAACTTGATCGGAGTGGGCCCAAAGAGCAGCTCCTTGACTACGGGTAGCGGCAGCGACTGGGGGGCGCCCTGCTGGCTGCCGATATGCATTTGCGACCCGCCCGAGCTCTGCCTCGTGCCCGAGTACTGCCTTGTAATGCCCGGACGCGCGGGCGGAGACTGTCTGGAGGGTAGCACTTGCTTGTTAGAGTCGTACACATAGTCATCAAAGAAGTGCACGTCCGTAAGTACCACTGCTCTGACGTTCTTGGCCGACAGGTCGGCACCCATGTCGGGGGATATCTCAGACGAGCCATACAAAAGGTTCCGCGTATCGCCGTCCTCGAGCGCCGAAATGGGCGCGTCTGGAGACGGGTCCTTGGACGGAGAACTGCTGTTGAACAGCCTCCCGAGCATGGCGGAATGATTAGTGCTAGTTAAAGGCTACACAGATGAAGTGTGGTCAGGGAGGAACGGTTCTACACACGCCTGAAGTATTGATTAAATTTAGTGCCTTCTGATTGGCGGCGGTGGAGTACACCTCGCAGGTGGGAGCAGTGGGGTTTCGGCCAAACGGTCGACTCCTCCGGTGCGGCTCACCCGCGCGCCAAATAATCACCCCGATAAGGAACCAGGGCCGACAGGGACTTGTCGCGGGGCCGAATCCGAGCCGATGATGAAACCGACAATGGAGTGACAGGTTCCAACAAGGGGGAGGAAAAGGTTCCAGCGAGGGAATTAAGGGGATGTTTGAGTCTTTTTATATTCATTGCCCATCACATTGGCCGTGTGGTCCCCGGTCATAACTCGTAAATATCCTATGTAGTGTGTTAGTAACTCGGCAATTATTAACCCGGCACGGGTACGTGTAAGCGTACCCCAGATTATTATCCACTGACGAAGCGGTCGCGCAGCCGGCCGCCAGTGTCTACCATTGCGTTCCAGAGCCACTCGTCGTCGGCGTCCTTAGACAGCGGACTGCTCCGGAACCGATATTTCAAAACATCCTTGCGAGTGATGAGACCTTTTAATTTGCCCTCAAACTCGACTAATATGGCCCGGGGCCCCAGTGTCTTGAACATTTCCACCACCTGTTCCAGCGGCATGTGGAGATGAGCCGTAATGGGCGTCTTGTTAACTATCCGGCTGAACCGCCCTTCGATAAAGGAAATGGGCTCGTCATCGCCAATTGGCTCCTCATTCTCCTCGTCGAGGAGGTACGCCAGGTCTGAGCTGCTGACGTAGCCGACAATGTTTCCCTCAGTGTCGACAATGGGGAGCCCCGAGACGGGCTGTTCTAGAGCGGCCTTGACTTGGCCCAGCGTCGTCTCCTCTTGGAGCGTTACAAGACTTTCCGAGGTCATGGCTTCGTAGACGTCAACGTTGTAGAAATGCTCGGCCCATTCGAGATAGGGGAACCCATTGGCCCAAATCGCCTGCTCGGCGATACCCCCTTTGCCCCAATTGTCGCCAATGATCTTGGTCACGCCAACCACGATCATGGTAGGGAGAATGTACCGAATAGCTCCCGTCAGCTCGAACATGATGACCACCACTGTCACAGTCATGTCCATAATGCCGGCTAGCGCAGCGCCGGCCCCCAAAAACGCATAGGTGCCCGGGGTAATGCATGACCCGTCGCTTCTATTGGGGCATGTTGCGAAAAGCCACGCGTCGGGGCTACTTTGGTAGATCGCGTCGGTGATGGTGCCCACTAGCCGTCCAAACAGTGCGCCAATTGCCATGGAGGGCACAAAAATACCCGAGGGCACCTTGCTACCGTAGGAGACAATGACACCAACAGTTCGAATAACAACCGCCAGGAACAGCGAAATGCAGAGGGTGACGGATGGTTTCTCGCACAGTTCGTCATCATTGTTGTCGCACTCCCGGAAAAGCCTCTGCATACTCTCCGTCATGTCGACTCGCAAAAATTGGTTAAAGTAACAGATGAGTGCCGTAATGGCGGCCAAAAACGTCGCCTCCTCAACGGCATACTTGCCCAGGTATTTTTTACGAAACGCCTGGGCCCGTAGGTTCCATTTGGAGGTGAAAATGCCATAGACTCCACCAAAGATGCCCAATACAATAAAGGGGATAATCTCAAAGTAGTGCCAGTCTCGATCGTACTTTACCGAAAAAAGCACAATCTCTCCCGTTCTAAATGGGTTGACTGCCGCCATGACGCCCACGGACACGAGAGCACAAAAGTATGACCGCCACAGCGTCTTGAGCTGGAATTTGGAAGCAATCTCCTCAATAGCAAACATAACGCCGCCCATGGGGGACCCGAATGCCACCGCTACACCGGCTGCTGCACAGGCACACAGAATCTCACGAATCTTGCCATGATGCTCCTTGAACCGTGGGAATTGATTGGCTATAACATTGCCCACACACACTGCGTAGTGCACACTGGGCCCTTCTTTACCCACACTCAGTCCGGAGCTGATAGCAAGCGGGAGGGTGATTGACTTGACCACGAGGGTCTTGAATCCCAGGAAACTGTGCATAACGAACCCCCCTACAATGCACTTGATCTCTGAAATGCCCGATCCCGCGGCGTAGGGAGCAAATGAAAAGACGACAAACGCGCTGATGAATGCAAAAATGATGGAAAACAGCACATATGCCAGGTAATTGAATGGGCCAAACCCAGACCACTCCTTCCACTCGGGACAGGACTCGCGTTCGGCGCAGCAAAAGTCCTTATTGAGATAGAACCCGAGGGTACAGTGTCCATTCTTAATGTCCGCGAGCCACTCAGAGATAATGTTGAGAAAGGCAGCCAGGCACCCAATACATACCCCCATAAGGGCAAGCACAAGCCACCCTTGGGCCGAGTGGTATATCCTGGTAAAATGGTACCTTGACTTTGAAGATGTCTGGAGCCGTAACAGGTCTCGTCTTTTCAGCCGGTTCTCCCGTTCAGCGTCCTCGACCCAATCGATGGTCTCGAAATCCTTGTACCGCTTGATCTCGCGGATTTCTTCATCGGGGACGCTCTCCAATTGTCCCTGGAGCATTGGATTTACTTGCCAGTGGGTAGTGATTTAACGGACACGGCAGACTTGTGATTTTGGACACACCCACGTCACGCACGGCTGAAACACCGCCTTCACCACTGAGGTGCACTGCCAGTATTGTATAGGATTATCTATAACCAAGGCCAGGGCGTTACGAAAGCATATCTAGATAGTACATATTGCACAATGAAAAGAACCAGTGACAAAGTATCGACCCGAGTGAACAACACGATCAATGGTATTGAGTCGTTAGAAGAGTGAAGCCAGGATATTGACGAGTACACACATTTGCACCAATCCAACACAAGTCTATGTACATAGATCAAGACAATTTACATTCTCAATGGATACATCCATCTTCTGTATTACAAGCCGCACAAAAAACGGTCCTTTGAATCTTGGCGTAGGTGGTGAACCCTTCCTAAAATGGAAGGATATAATTATAGGGCTTGCATGCGCGCGAGGCGTACCAAGATATACACCGTGCTCAATAAATTTTTCAGGCGCGCGCATGGCAACCGGGAGGGGGACCGTACGGCATATCAGAAAAATATTCAACTGGAAGAATTTCACTCTTCACTTTGATACAGTCGACAAAAAAAAGTACGCCAACAATGGTAAGTACAGCTTCCTGAGTAAGCTTACAGGGATACGAAAAAGGATGTACACGAACAAATCGTAGTCTAAATAACTAAGCAGTCCCCTTAATAGCGGACATGCTCCTTGATGGGACGATGATTTGGAAACAAATCACAGGTACTATATCACTGTGACATAGTACCACCCATCAAGAGTTAGAAAGATGAGAGAGGGCATGCTGTCTTGGAACGTTGTTCCTTGTATGGCGTGGTTTATCTCTTCTTTCGGGCTGAGTCTCCATTATGGAGACTGTAGAGGAAAAGTCGTTCTTTTTTCATTTCTTTGATGGCATGAAAAATTTTGTGATGAATATTTTACTGACTTTTCGCTCAATGACACAGCCAGCCAAGGGTAAGAAGCCAGCTCCAGCTCCATTCGCCTCCAAGGCGGGTTCCGCCTCCAAGGCCCCAAAGAACCCTCTCATCGAGAAGCGATCCAAGAACTTTGGCATTGGCCAGGACATCCAGCCAAAGCGAAACTTGACCCGATTTGTCAAGTGGCCAGAGTACGTCCGACTCCAGCGACAGAAGAAGATTCTTGCTTGCCGACTCAAGGTCCCACCTGCCATTGCTCAGTTCCAGAACACTTTGGACAAGAACACTGCTGCCCAGGCCTTCAAGCTCCTCAACAAGTACCGACCAGAGACTCCAGCTGAGAAGAAGGAGCGACTCACCAAGGAGGCTGCTGCCATTGCCGAGGGCAAGAAGAAGGAGGACGTTTCTCCAAAGCCATACGTTGTCAAGTACGGCTTGAACCACGTTGTCTCCCTCATTGAGAACAAGAAGCCAAAGCTTGTCCTCATTGCCCACGACGTTGACCCAATTGAGCTCGTCATCTTCCTCCCAGCTCTCTGCCGAAAGCAGGGCGTTCCATACGCCATTGTCAAGGGCAAGGCTCGACTCGGTACCTTGGTCCACAAGAAGACCGCTGCCGTTGTTGCCCTCACCGACGTTAAGTCTGAGGACGAGGCTGCTCTCTCCACCCTTGTCTCCACTGTCAACTCTAACTTCATTGAGAAGTACGAGGATGCCCGACGACGATGGGGCGGTGGTGCTCTTGGTAACAAGGCTGTTGCCAAGCAGGAGAAGAAGCGAAAGGCTTTTGAGGCTGCCATCCGAGTTTAAGCAACCAACAACAAGTTGTAAATACTCCAAAAATATAAATAATCCTTTTATTAATAATGACTTTGATGACTTTGGTTTTGATTGTACCTTTCTCACCAAGATATTTCAGCATTAGAGTTATCGGACTTTGCCTGAGCTGAAACGGCGCTGTAGTACGGAGATGGACCCCACGGTTAGAGGGGTAGACCGCCCTACGGTGAAACGGAACGGGGCACAGAGCCTCCGCCCGGGGAATCCTCGGCTATAAAAGCTTCATATAATACCTGCATGGCCAGTGAAAACTTGTCAGGGTATATATATTAGATGAGTGTGGTCCAGTTTGGGTCCCTATGAGCCATGACTGCGTATATTGGCCTTCTTCCGACTGAAATAATACAAAGAATAGTCGAGCATGCTGTAGATCCAGATCCTTATAGTATACAAGCCACCTGTAGGCGCTTCCATGGTGCGACAGTCCCGTTCATCTGGCGTAGGCTTACCGTTAATGTCCAGCTCGGATACTGTACGGCTTTCACCCACTACTCGACCAGCCGCTCACACCTCCCTCTGGACATTAAACGCAAGCTCCAGCCAGTCGGGTTCTGGGTCCATCACTTGAAAATCAACCTCCTCGGTGGTACCGACGCAGAGTGCACCGAGTTATTAGAGTTCCTGGCGTCGTTCCCGGCCCTGGTGCAGGTAGACATTGCTGTATATAGAGAAGGCATCGGACTCGCTAGTAGGCTCGCGGATCTGTTCCACCAGGGGGTGTCGGTACGAATACACGTCCGGGCCACGATCAAGGACCTCTACTTGAGCAAGGTGTCACACCCATTGGAACGCATTGCTCACCGGACGGCTGAGGTCGACGTGTGTAGCGCGTCGTGGTTCGAGCTCCACACCGTGCCTACCGTGCCGGTGACATACTTGGAGAGCCGGCTAACCAGCCTGGACCTTCGGCTGGGCGAGAACGCGCTCACGCTCTCCGGCCTCAACTCATTCTTGCAGCGGTTCCCGTCAGTGCGTACCGTCTCGCTTGACGAGATTGAGCGGGTGATCCCCAATGTATCCCAGTTGAGTCTGCCGAGTACGGCGGAAACACTGCGGCTGATGTGGTCCAACTGGCCCAAGTCGGACCAGTGGGGGTTCTCCATCCAGGGGGATTCTCTGCGGTCGGTTATATCGCACATGGGGATCCCGAGAAGCGTGTACATTGAAGGGGACCAGGTCAGCGAGCTGACGCTAGTGCTCAGCTCGCGGCTGGACCACATTGCCGCACCCAACTATGGGTTGTCCGCCCGCAATTGCCGCATTGCGATTACGGCGACCCGTTTAGAGCATCTCAGGTCAATAGGCGAGCTGGTGAAAACCACCAGCAAGCCGGATTTGAGCATAAAATGGCACGACGGAGATTTGGTGGACGCAGCCTCACTGTTAGCTAGCGAGCTGGTGGGGCTGCCCATCTCGTGCTTGCGGCTAACCATTCCTGGCGACACGGCAAAGTGGACCCACCTGCTGCAATCCCGTCTCTCCTTGACCCAACTAACCTTTGATACCTGTTAATTTACATAGTCGTCGCGTTTCCCCGACTGGCTACCTTGCGTTACTAACATGCTACGTTAATACTACACTATACTCCTTGTTCTCCAGTAGTGGATCGATCCAGTATGCTAATGTTCGATTACGTACCACGTATTTTCCGTACAAAGGAGGTGTACATATGATATCCTTGCTACCAATACAACCGTAGACCTACTAGCACTCCCGGTGCTTCAACCCCATATGGCTCATGAGGCCCCGTAGCCAATTGCAAATCCACCACTTGCGGCACTGAAAAAATTTCATTAAACTACCGGCACCAACCTACCTGTGCGTCTCCAACGCATAAAGTAGATCTCCTGTGGTTCCGATCTGAGGGATACGGAGGGAGGTTGGTAGGGGGGAGGTCGGCCACGCATATTTGAACACTTCTGCGACAAACGGGTTTTACCTCGACATTGCAACTCCTGGATGGATATTTAACAATACCACCTGCTTAGCACCGGCCCCACCAGTAGAGAAACCTGTCGACAATGGGGCTGTTCCGCCGAAAATGGATCCGCCAGTATGAGCAGACCACTTTCGAGATGATTGTAAGGGCCCCTTTCTACCCCATACCAAGTGTCTCAGCTAACCCCCGGGGCAGGACTTGCACCAGTTCCACTCGGCCTCGTGTCGCTATGTGTTTAGTTATATCTTCATGTACCTCAGCATTATCATCTCGCTCGCGGTGTACGTGTCGGACGTGTATACGGCCGTGGTGCTGCTGGCGTTTGACCGGTGGTCCAACGGCATTGAGCCCAAGGTGCCGTTCAAAATCTCGCGATGGATCTTTGCCGGGTGCATCATCCTCTCCATCGTGCTGCTGATATACGACTGGATCGTATCCATCTCCACCATGCGGGGCAAGATTATCGCGCTCAACTACGCCAACCCCATCTCCCGTAACCTTTGGAGCATTCACGGGTACCGGTACTTTTGCCTGTTTGCCAAGATCACAAAGTCGCGTAACAAGGTTGAGTATCTGGCGTTCTTCGTCTACTTTACGTTCAAGGGGTGGATCCGGCTCATCTTTGCCGACTCGCCGCGGCAAGTGCTCAATGCTCTGACGCTCTACTCGGTGTTCAAGATTGACACTGAGTTTGTCGACACAATCAAAGAGATGGCTCACAAGTCGCTTACCGAGGCGGTGGTGCTTAGCTTTATGGCGTTCAGTCTGTTTATCTGGGTGATTAACATTATCCAGTTTGCCATTGCGCTTCTGTGCGCGTGCCCGCTCTATGTCCACATTGACAAGACCGCCTCGGGACTCGAGGAGTACATCTTCTTGCGGGTCAATAAGCGAATTGCGCGGCTGCTGGAGAAGCATCACAAAAAGGGTCTTGTCGAGCTCGTCGAGCAGAACAAGCGGCTGCAAAAGCCCACGCTGCCCTCCGTCAAGCTCGAGGAAGACTACTACGCGAATAGTCAACCCGGGCCGCAGTCCTTTGAGGACATTCTCGGGCAGGACGCCAAGACGACCAAGAAGTACATTGCCCTGCGCAACCAGCCGTCAAGCACCACGCTGGCCGACTCCAATCCGTTTGAAAAGCTGCAGAATATGCGCCCCATGGGCGAAGATGAGCGCCAGGGGTACGGGTACTTGGAGCCTACCAATGACAGCTCCCAGTCTCTGTTGCCCTCGCGTACAGTGTCCAACTCTAGCCGGTCTACAGGCCGGACACTTACCGATAATAATGGGTACCCTCCTCGTAACGGCCAGTCTCTTAGTCGGAGCACGTCGAACCAGAGCATGCAGTCCATGGGAGATGAACCGACTAGTCGTAACGGCGGAGCAGGCTTCGCCATGCCAACTATCCCCCAGTCTCCATCCTCTTCGTTCTACTCTGACCTGTCGCGCGAGCCGTCTGTTACTTATAGTCTTCCTCCGGGAGTGCGATCTGCTAGCCAGCCTAGCCCGTACGGGTCTCGAATGGTCTCTCGAGAGCCTTCATTGACCCAGCAGAGAGGGATACCGCCGAATTACCAAGGGCCGCCACAACCGAGCAATTACATGAACAATCCGGCCATGAGACCTGGCCCGCGGCCCCACAACTACTCGCGGCCTGCAGGCGCTACTCCTGATGGCTCCGTGGTGATGATGCCAAGAGTACGACAGGACAGTAGCGGCCAGCGGCCCAACCTGATGATCAACACGCAGCCCCCAAGCATGTCGTCCAATGGAGACGAGATTCGAAGCGCGAGTCCGATTGCGCCTCCGGCGGTGTCAATGCCTGCCGATAACCGCATCATGGCGCCCATGAGCGCCAGCATTGATACCACTACGGCTGTTGCAGCTGCACCACCGTCCATCCCGCATCAACCTCAGCTGATATCTAATCCTCCTCGGAACATGCCGCACCGCATGAACACTCCAGCCGGCATGATCCACCAGGAGCCGACGCTTCCTCAGCTGAGCATAGACTCTGAGGAGGAGGACGAGCCACCGCGACGTCCGTCACCGCCCCGTTCCATGCGGCGGGAGCCAACACTGCCTCAATTTGACATTGACGATTAATCCCTCTTGTTTTTGTTTCTCTTCTCATGATATAGACTACGCTGAGGGCAGGACCCTGGAATAATGTACAGTTTCAAGCTAATGACATTACAATTATAAATGCAAATCCACCTCCGTATAGTAATTGGCTGGACCCTAGTGCAAACAAGACCACTCCAGACACCACCGCACCGGCACATAACAATTCATTGGATCCCACAGACATTAAAATAAATTAAAAACCAAATCTGGTCGATTAAACCTTGTGGTTTTTTGGAGAGTATCGAATCTTTCGGTTGTACGCCTGAATGGCCTTTGGCCAAAACAACAGCACGGTAATAGAAGTACCCCAGAGGCCAATATTTCGCGCTACTCGTCGAGTCTCAATTCCAAAATTGGACCCAGAGAGAATTCGCTGGGCGTTTCGGCTCATTCGCATAGCAGTTGGGAACATTTTCGGCAGCTTTTATAGTCGGCACGCGCTATTGAGGGGGTAATTGGTGGTACTGATATAAAAAATGACCTGATGATTAGCGAGAATCCTGCCATATTTATATTCCCCCCATCCTCCAGCAAAGGAGCCCTTGTGTGCTCTCATTTTTCGTAGCGCGACATTTTGAAAACAGGTGATTTTCAAGTGGAACGGAATCTCCGACAAGCAACAAAGACAGGCCATCATTGCAGCAAACTCAAAGTAAAAATCGCCAGCCCGGTCGTCCAAAGGGCGTAGACTGCAAAAATGACCTGATCAGCTAGGGGCGTATTTTATGGGGGAGGAATGCAGTAGTGGGGGTGGAGTAAATCGGGTAGGTGCAATAGTCAGACCATAATTAGCATTGGAGGCTGGGGTTGGCCCCAGCTCTAGTACGTTGATACTAGTGATGTGATTGGTTAGTAGGCCAGGGTAGTGTATTCAGGTTAGTCGTCATCGAAGTCAATCTCCGCCGGGTTGGCAGAGTCATTTGGAGCAGAGCCGTTGGTGGCTTTTTTTGTAGAACCGTTAGCATCGGTAGATCCATTGGTAGTCAATGCAGAATTCTTGGTAGAATCCTTGGAATCTTTGGAGTCTTTGGAATTCTTGGTAGAATCCCTGGAATCTTTGGAGTCGTTGGAATCCTTGGTAGAATCCTTGGAATCTTTGGAGTCTTTGGAATCCTTGGGAGAATTATTAGTATCCTGGGCAGGCTTGGCCTCCGTGGAGTCCTGTGGGGTCCCGCTGGTAGATCCATCGGCCTTTTTGACTCGTTTGGGGGTCTCTGACCCTTCATCACCACCCTCGTGCTCCCGCTTTTTGGTACCGTATTTGAGCTCGTATTTCTTGACCGCCTTGGCCATGTACTCCTTGACGAACCACTTGACTTTTTCCTTCTTCTCCTCCGAGAGCCCTCCGGCATGCTTTTCGAGCCGCCCATGCTTGCGCTCCTTCTCAATGAGTATGCGAATAACCTCCTTGGAGCACAATTTCTGATTCGTCATATCCATATCGTGGGCATATTTCCTCACCCAATTCGGCACATGTTTTGCCAGCTAAAAAAGTTAGTACCCCCGTTATCAACACGGCCAATTCAACTTACAATCTCCTTGAATTTCGCTTCATCCTTGAGCTTGGACTTGTCGCTATGCGAACTGCTCACCGAATCGCTGCGACTGCCCGATGGGGGCTTCTTGTTATCTAGTGCCGCCCGCGGCGACTCGCTCGGGCTCTCCGACATGCTCGCCTGTTCAATGATGCGCTTGAGCTGCTGGGCCCGGATGTCGCCCGCAGCCTTGACCTCCTGCTCCTCTTTGCGCTTGTAGTGCTCCTCCTCGACCTTCTTGGCGTCCTCAACAGTGGGGCGCTCCCACCGGGTGACCCCAAACTGACGGTTAAAGTAGTAGGGCTTGCCTCCGGGGGCCTTTGAGCTCTCCCACCCTCGCGGGAGCTTGGTCCGCTTCTTCTTCTCCTTCTCCTTCTTCTCTGCACTCATCGCCCTGGTCTGCTGCTGCTGCTTGGCCGTGGGCGTGGTGGTGGCCTCTTTTTGATTTTGGGTGTGGTCGGACGGGGTCTCCGCGGGGGGTGATTGGGTCGGCGGTTTGACCCTGGGGATGCGGTAGGCCATCTCCAGGGCGGACCAGTCCTTGAGGAGCTTGGCGGCCATCTGGCGGATCTCACCACTGGCTGCCTCACGTGCCTGCTGTTGCACAATGTCCTCAATGTTGGAAGACTCAATCTTGTTCTTGGTCTTTCGCGGCCATGCGTCCAGAGTGCCCAACACGGTGCCCACAATGGGGCCATCGGCGGCCCACTCCTTGAGGATCCCGCCGAGAATCTCATAGCCGTGCATCCTCATGATACGGGTCTGCGCCGCAATCTCAACCGTCGCCCTGATCCGCTCCGCCAGTTTCTCCACAAGCCACCGCTCCTGGCACTGGGCCAGGCATGCCATTACTCTGGTTACCGCCTCCACCTCAATGGGCTTGGCCGCAATAGCCGCAGCACACTCGGCGTTGACCTCGTCCTCGGTGAGTTTGGTCTTGCGCCGCGACTGGGAGAGCCGCTGAACCCACGCGTTACGCTGCTTGTCGCTGAGATCAAGCGCCTCAATGTACTCGGTAGGCAGCCGCGGGTGGGACGCCGCCGTCTGGGTACGCCCGCCAAGTATGCCGGTGCAGTTGGGCTCGCCGCAGTGGCACTTTTGCGGGTCGCTGCCGTAGCGGTCCGCATTGTAATTAAACGTGATCTCCTCCCCCTTGATAATGGTGCGGTTTGCAAACAGACCCATCCGCAGCCGCCCGTTGACGACCCACTTCTCAATAGAACAGTTGGGGTTACACGAGTGGTTCGCGAACCGGGCGAGGGCCCCCTTCATGGTGGCATCTAAAAACTCGCCCTTTTGCAGCTGCATAAAGTAAAAGTGCTGGATCCCATGGTCCGCGTATTTGGCCTTGCGCTGCTCGTACTCGCGCTCATCGACTACTTCTCCCGTGTACTCATAGACAAAGGTGCCTGGAGCCACGGTCCCCAGGGACCGGAGACCGTACCCTTTGGCGCCAGCGCGGATAACGTCCACCGGAACGTAGTCGCATCGCTGGAACCGCTGATTACGACACTCGGGGCCACAGGTAGAGTCCAATGAGCACTCGATCGAGGTCATGCGGTTGATACAGTCCGAATCGTCGCCGCATGCCCGGTTGACCCCGTCCATAACCTCTTCGCGACAGTCGCAGCTCAGCTGGTCCGGCTGTCGCGACACCCCGAGGCTCTTACGCAGGTGGCTGTTCTGGAACAGCTCGACAAACTTGGTGCGAGCCTCTGGCGTCACGTCCTCCGCGTCGTTAAACGTCTTTGGCGTCCGACGCGGCACTACCGCGCTTTCCTCCTCTGACGGCATCTGGTGAATAAATGCTCTTTAAAAAAAAATACACAGATAAATATCAAACAACCAAAGCAAAGACGACAGGGAGAAGGAGAACGAATGGTTCCTGTTCCTTTTTTTTTTTTTTTTTTTTTTTAGAGGTCAAACTCGGTTGTTCGGGGTTGGAAAAAAAAAGTAGAAATGGTAGATCGTGACGATGATGGTCAATTTCCAACCCCGCGAAGACAAAATATTTGCACCTCGCCCAGCCGTGCATCTCGGTAAACGGCCATTCCAATAAATAGATTTTTATCAGTCGTAACTCGTCAATTCTACAAATGCTGTAGGGACATTAATTCGTCAAAACCCCTTCCTCGGAAGGGCCATCATCAAAGATCGTGCTGCGGATCACCGGTACTCACGGACACACATCCTGTTCGACCCACATGTCTTCCTTGGTGCGGGTGAACAGGGTGCGCTTGCCACGCTCGTCTTCGTAAAGGTCTACAGTGTTGACGAACATGAGCACCACGACAAAGTTCTCCTTGCCCGACTCGTCGCTGGCGCCGTCCACGCCCCGGGCAATGGAATCCACGCGCTTCCGAGCATCGTCGGTCAACAGCGAGCCCGGGCTGGGCTTGCGGAACGTGCCCTTCATTTGCGGGCTCAATTCAGACCACACCCGCTCGTACTCGGCGAGCCATTCCTGCTCGGTGGGGGGCGGGAACTCCTCGTCGTACAGCTCGCCAACCTGGAAGGACGGCGTGAATACGGGGTAAAAAGAGCTAGAGTCGCTCTCGAGCGAGGATGGGCTCGAGGACGGGGTGCCCAATGGCACCGCCGAGGGGATCTCGGCCCTCATGCTGGGGCGCTGCGTCTGGGTCAGCAGCTGGGCGAACCCGGAGAAGCGAAACTGGCTCCGCTCCTTGCCAAAGTAGAAGCACGCCTCAAACTTGCCCTCGGTAGAGAGCAGCTCGTCCACCTTGCCCATGCGCTTATCGGTAGTGAACACCAGCACCCCCGTGTTACGGTCGTTGAACAAAAAGGACCGGAACACACACGTACGGGCGTGCGGGAACCCGTCCTTGGACACTGAGCAAAACGTAAAGAGCGCTGGAGACACGTTCCTCACGCAGTTGGTGAAGGACGGCACCCACGGCGGCATACACGACATTTCTGGCTCCGAAGTACTGGAATCAAGTGGTTGGTAAGATGTTTTTTCTCGCCAAGTCCCTGAAAAGTCGAATTCCGCGGGCCCTGATTTTTTTTTATTCCCGCCTCTCCTTCGTAACAAAAAATGGCTCTACCCGGCTGGAAAAAAGGGTTCCACTGAGTAAGCAAGAAAAAAAAGCGCCGGGTGAATTTTAAAAAAGCTCAAATCGGCGCTGGGCGGCTCGTTATTGCTGGGATGGCAATATCAACGTTACAATGCAACTCGCTGGAACCCGTAGTCCCTGTAAACTGAATCGTAGGACCCTGTTTGGTGCTAAAAAAAGATTTTCTTTCACGGAGAAGAGTCGTGGAGTCAAGTGGTTGTACCATCGCCATCATCACGCGCAGCACGCATACCGCCAAACACAGAAACACGCATACCCCGTACTCTACAGTTCTTGTCCAAACCCAATACAATTGAATTCCATAATGTGTCCACCCATTGTAGTTAATAACGCTTGGCATTTGGCAATATTTCAGCCCCGGAGGGTCTGGGCGTGACTAGCTGACCGGGCCGTTGGCGATGGAGTCCACAGTGCAACGTTCCCCGCGAGGAGTCACCAGGGGGTGGCTATCACTCTTGTAGATCACCTCGCAAGCGTCATTGGTCTGGAGCAGCCCTTGCACATCTCGCCAAATGCTGCTCTTAATCTTAGACCCCGTAACCGCTTTGCTGGTGTCGTTGTACTCCGTGTTTCCAAACCTTAGCGGCTCCCCCGGAACAGAGCCCCGCGGCGGCCGAACCAGCTCCACCAGCCCCCGGTCGGCGCTGGTAGCGGCCAGCACCATTGCTTCGGACTTTATGCCGCGCAGCTTTGAGGGTTTGAGGTTTGTCACCAGCACCACGCTCGATTTTTCAAGTCGCTCCGGCGTAATTACGCCGCGTAGTCCCGAGACCACCGTGCGAGGCGCCTCTTCTCCAGCGTCAATCTCGGAGACATAGAGCGAGTCGGCGTCGGGATGGAGCCTGACCTGTCGCACAATGCCAACCTTGAATTGTGCCGCAGTGGAATTCACTACCTGCAATTAGCGCCATTCGGAAACGTTTTGACCCACTTACACCGCTTGAAAATGACTCCTCGTCGAGGCAGGAACATTGGTATATATTAGAAAGGGGGGTGCAAAGGACCGGTAGGACCCGTTTTTCATGTGCGCCCGCTCCCAGCAGTTTGAAACAGACGTGCGGCGTCGTGCGGCTTGCCAATTCCCCGTTGTAGTTGTTGAACTGTGCCGTGTTGAAGAGTCGAAATGAGCGTTGGTGATATAGCACAGCACCGGAGTATGTAATCACGTCAATGCTAGCCTAGAGGTATTCCGTGAAACTTGGATAACCGTAGAATCTAACCAAATCTGCAGCGTTAACTGCCGTTAATTGACGTTGCCGTTGTAGTCCCCCAGACCCCCTGAATACGGATAATGGTATATTGAATAGACCCAGCGAACGCATAGATTGTTGGGTATCCTAGCTTTACTTGAACTCTCCGCGTAGCGGAGCCCCAGGGGGTCTGGGGGACTGGTCCCCCAGGTCATTGCTCCTTCAATGTGTTCCCGGATACAGGTGTATAATATATTCATTTTACTAGATATGGAAAATGTCGGGATGCGGTTGGGTGAATCTAAATGCTCATTGGATGTGGTTTTTCATGGCCAAGTACAACTTAGCAAGTAACGTCCTGGGTGGCCCGAGAGTTGAGCAACAGGGCGACAATGAGACCGTACAGACCCAACACTTCGGCAAAAATGAGAATAAGAATCATACCAACAAACAATCGTGGCTGCTGAGCAGTACCTCGGACACCGGCATCACCCACAATACCAATAGCAAACCCAGCGGCCAGACCGGCCAACCCGACCGACAGACCAGCACCGAGCTGGATAAAGCCAGTGTACAACGCCTGCTGCTGCTTGAGCGAGTCGGAAACCAGCACAGACACCACCAAACCATAAATGGCAATGATACCAGCCATAACAACTGGAACAACGTCTACCCTAGGTTAGCTGCTTAATCGCGGGCAAAAGGTTCACTTACTCTTAACTAGCAAGTCCGGTCGGAGAACGGTGGTGGCACAGATACCGACACCAGACTTGGCGGTACCGTACGCGGCACCAAAGCCTACGCGTCCAGTTAGTACTTTAAACTCAATTTGACGTCCACTCCCACATACAAGTAAAGACGATGGCGGCGGTGCAGCCAAGAGCACCGAAGAATGGCTACGCGGGGGTTAGCATGAACGAGCGCGGCGACCGCACTAAACACAGTCAACGTACGGCATAAACTGGGCTACACAATTCACATGGTTAGTCACACACACAGCACACTTGCACCATTGATATACGTACCAAAGATCAGACATCGCTATCGAAAATACTTGACAAGCTGAAAATAAGGAGGTGTTGTGTTGGTATTGTCGACCCAAGGAGCCTCTTGGGAGGTGGCTGGGACAAGGGAGGGTAACCACCCCCTTCTCGATCCGGCGCCGGCTCCCCCGATTCGGAACCCCGTCCCGGAACATGACGACATGATAAGCCTTGCGTTATTGAAGATATTAGCATTGGAGCGATTAAGCACTTGGGTGATTAAGCATTTGCGACTAAGCATTTGGAATAAATGGACAAGAGCTGGACATTAGGATGCCGGAGGGTTAGAGATTAGACTGATAGTGCTGTGCGAAGAGTAGAGTCAGTCGACCGGTGGAGGAAATGGTAGAAAAACTAGCCCAACCTAGGAATTCAATCTACCAAGGCCGATTCGGGTCTCGAGCCTATAATCCTGCAGTACTAACTGATACATACTGTGGTCGGTGGAGGGTGGTGCGGCTGAAAAATTTCGCGCGCACTGCAAAAAATTTATCTCAATTTTTTCAGTCTTGCCCTTCTTGATTTGCAAGTGCAAACTTCCTTATCTTCTCATATACACGAGGCGAGCTTTTTTTGATTTGCAAGGAACCTCATCCATAAACCATGTCTGACGAACGAGCTTTCCCACTGGCCGACACCCAGGTCACCCAGCAGATTCTGGATCTCATCCAGCAGGCTACCCACTTGCGACAGCTCAAGAAGGGTGCCAACGAGGCCACCAAGACCCTCAACCGAGGTATCTCCGAGTTCATCGTCATGGCCGCCGACGCTTCTCCATTGGAGATTGTGCTCCACCTGCCACTGCTCTGTGAGGACAAGAACGTGCCATACGTTTTCGTGCCATCCAAGGTTGCCCTCGGCCGAGCCTGCGGTGTTTCCCGACCAGTTATCGCCGCCTCGGTCACTTCTAACGAGGCCTCCCAGATCCGAGAACAGATCTACGACCTCAAGAACACCATTGAGCGACTGCTCATTTAAACTAATAGAGCTCTAAGTTATTGTAATGTATTTCCGAGAACAGATCTACGACCAAGAACGTGAACACTGCTCTTTAAACTAGTAGTGCCCAGTTATTGTAATGTATTTCCGAGAACAGATCTACGACCAAGAAGGTGAACCCCCTCCAAAAACTAGTAGTGCCCCAGTTATTGTAATGTATTTCCGACGACAAATCTACGACCAAGAACATAACCACTGCTCGTTAAACTAGTAGTCCAAGTTATTGTAATATATTTTGCACCATTGACCAACTGTTTAAAGCTCCAGTTATTGTATGGTTTGCTTATCGGAGGCCAGTTATTGTATGTTTTGCTTATCGGAGGATGTGCGGCGCGTGCGGCGCCCCACCCTTAATAACCTTATCCTGTTTACAATACAAAACCAACAGGCTTTGATCTTTATCCATGTCAATGGCCGCGTGGTAATATGGACAAGCGTACGCCTTCAAGACACGATTCGCTGGATTCCATTGACCGCCATCCGGTAGGCGAGAAAACCAAAGACGAGCTCAATGCCCTCCGCGACGCATGGGACCAGATCGAGGAACTAAACCACAATGAGTGTTTAGACGATGGCCGCCCCGGTACTCCAATGGACACTGAGGAGAACCACATTCCTGGCATTGGCAGCGTCAGGACGTATACGCGCAAGGGTTACCGCGAATTGTACCTGGAGAGTACCCAGGCGAGTGCTGAGGACAATGATTGCCAACCACCGCCTGAACTAGCTATTAATGACAGTAACCAACCTACCCGTCCATCCCGTGGTTCCCCTAGTACAAAATCTGGCCAGAGTCGGCCAATTCCAATTGGACCACCGGATAGCTCTTCAAACGCTGCAAGCACTCCACCATCTACCGGCGCCACACCTGAGCAAAGTACGAAGCATACGCGGCGGTCAAATGTTGCTGCTGCAACTATCCAACAATCTCGCAAGGACTCGAGCTCTTCTCACGATCAATCCGAATCAAAGCCAACCAATTCCAATGAGAGGGGTTTTGCACCCCCATCACCATCCGCCATTACTGCTTCTACCAATACCGAAGATTACACCAATAAACCCCCGACTCTAGCCTCAATTGAAGAATTTGGTGAAGAGACAGGTCAACAGCTCATGGGTTCGGGAGCGAATATTGCTGACTCGTCCATGCTGCAGCGCCCGGTTGATTCGCGGGTGCTGGAAGCAATTCAAGTACCTGGTCTTGACTTGCAAGAAGAGATAGAACAACCTGATACCTTCATCAGTGCCAACGCATTGCTTGACAACTCGCCCTTTGACAACCCAAGTTTTGGGCGCAATCCCGCTCCTGCTGGCCCTCAGTCGTCTCGTGCCGATGGTAGTGTTGATATGGAGCGAGCCATGGTCGACACTTGGATCCCGGATGACACCCAACAAGGGTTCCAGCGACGATCCAATGGCACATTCACCCTGGGGAACCTCATTTTCCCATTCGACGAAGAATTGGAGAACAACTCTTCCCCTCTCTTCGAAGCCCCGGTACAACTGCAGAGAGGAGAGCCGTCTGCGAATCCCCAATCCACTACCATACCAACCCAGAACGAGCAACAAGCACCAGCCCTAGGAGAACCGCTTACCTATCAAAATAGAACGAGCACTGTTCGTGACTTTGCATTTAGGCGGCCTGCAGGTGTTGCTCGTCCAATTCCTCCCCATTTCACCCCGTTGAGAGACGGCCAGTTATTCCATTCCCCAGCGACAGCTGCGTGGGCCGCTGAATACCACCGACGCAATGCCAGTCCCGGACATGTTGTTCCAACCGCAGAGGACTTTGAACGAGGAAGAGTCGTTGCATATTACCGCTATAACCATTCGAATAATTCAACGCAGCCACAACGCCCTATATCTCGCCCACGGCATCAGGCGGCCCAGCAAAGTGGTCTAAATCCCGCGCTTCAACAGCATCCACCACCACTGCCGCCCCCTGCTCAACCTCTCCCACCTGCTGAAACGTACCTGAATGATACGACCGTACCTGAATTAGCAAACTTAGAAGATGCAAACTTGGATACAGCGACTGGAAATTTGAGTGACGATCTCGAATTCCAACAAACGCCGCAACAGCAGCAAGAGACACGCGATGCTATTACTAGGATTCTCAACACCTTGCTCCCTCCACCTCCATCTACAGATAGTGAGACTGAACCAGCTCCTAATCTGTTCCCAGATCCTATGATATGGAACAATACGACGTTAACTCAGGCTTTTGACGGCATTGGTGATTTAGACCTGTATAGACGCGAAATCTGGCTAGACAATGACCGGCCACAAAGAGATGGACAGCAGCCTCTCGAAGGCATTAATGAATTTGGTGCATTGAATGGCTCGATACATGGGACCAATGGACCAATCCATGAGGCCAACGGACCAATCCAGGAAGCTGGCGATCTGAGATATCTGAATGGTCCGACAAGATATATGAATGGTCCGACAAGACATATGAATGGTCCGATACGACACATTAATGACCCATTACGATACATGGATATCCCCATACTACACATGAATGGCCCGGCGCAGCAGATGAATGGCCCGGTGCAACAGATGAATGGCCCGGTGCAGCAGATGAATGGCCCGGTGCAGCAGATGAATGACCCGGTACAAGAGTCAACTGGATCTGACGAGGAACAACCGCTCGAACGAAGGAGAAGCCCTGACCATTTGTCGTCTTTTTCTGAACTGCACACAATACTCCGAGAGAATAACCTGTAGCTGAACACAAATAGAATCGCTAGCAATATTAAGTATTCTAAATTTTCAATTCATAAAACTCATAACAAATTATACATAAGTGTTCATTTCTCATGATTAGGCGTCACAGTGCCGCTATGGATTTTGTGAGAGAAACCCGACTCCTGACTGTCATTGACGTCCTGTTCCACAACCTCATCAATATGATTCTGAAGGCTCTCTGGTGAACGTTCCAAAGGCTCCTGGACATCATACTCTTGCGGTATTGCCGCTGGCAGATTTCGTATCTCTGGAGAATGGTCGTGTTGCTGTTGCTGTTGCTGAGCCAGATTCTCCATATATGGTTGTTGGAGAGGCTGTTGTGTCAAGTAATCCTGTGGCAACGGTTGGTTTTGCATCGCAATCTCCTTGTGAAGTCGACTTCCTGGGGATACTTCATCAGAATCATATTCCCCAGGTTGCAAGTGACCAACTGCAGGCTGGTTACACAAGCTATCAATTAGCGTACCACCCGGCGTACGAGGGTAATCCCCAAGACTGTACCCAGTCGTGTTCTGGGACGAGATCGATGCCGAAGAAGGACCAAATGGCATCTGTCGAAGGGAGCCATGTGGAGACTGCGACAGTGCTGGAGAATTCTGCATAGCCTGGTTGATGCTCTGTGCACCAGTACTAGCAACACCTGAAGTAGATGAGTTGTGGAAGCTGAATTGGCTACTCGCAGACTGTACGCTAGCCATCGCGTCTACTGCAGCAGAGTTCGCAGCACTGGTATTTGTGCTCGCAGCACTCTGTTGTTGATGCATTGACGAGATATGGTGTGCCGCAGCCATATCAGGCAGCCACTCACCAGAAGCCTCATCAAAGTTCTCCCCCGCAAGACCAACAACTTGATCCCGGATCGACTTGATCCAGGGATCATGCTTGAGTAGCTCGGAGGCAGTCATTCGTTTCTTTGGATCTCGTTCGAAACATTTCATCAAGAATGCCTGGCCCTGCTCGCTCAGCTGGTCCTTAGATGGAAGCTGTGGAAGATGGCCAGCAGCAATATGGTACATAATGGCCCACTCATTGTCCAGATTTGCCCATGGTCGTCTACCAGTTGCCATCTCCAATACGCAACAACCAGTAGACCATATATCAATACTTCCATGACGGCCAGGATCAGATCCCGTAATGACCTCTGGACTCATGTACATAGGCGTGCCCGTCATACTGTTCAACTTGGTCTTGCCGTTATTGACAGCACCTCCTCGAGTTCGTCCAGTCTTGGCAATCACCTTAGCAGCACCAAAGTCAACAAACTTGATAACGCCCATGTGATCAAGTAGAATATTCTCGGGCTTAATATCGCGGTGTACAATCCCCGACTGGTGAAGGTAAGCAAGACCTTCCAGCATTTGTAACGTGTAGATCTGTATGACGGTCTCGTCTTCAATTCTACCGTAGTCCAAGAGACCACCAAGGGAACCGCCCTGGCAATACTCCATGAAAATGAATACCTTGTCCCGATGGACCTCAACACCAAAGTATTGGACAATATTCGGGTGGTTCAGTATCTCCAAGACGGTCATCTCATCCTTAATACTCTTCAGAATGTGACGAATAGACTTAGTATCTTGAAGTCTGATCTCCTTGACAGCCATAACTCCACCAGTATCCAAGTTGACTGCCGCATAGACAGTGCCGAATGATCCACCGCCAATGAATCGGCCCTGTTGCCACCGAATAGATACATTCGAGAATGAAGACGCAAGGAATGTCAAGAATTCGCTATCTGTGTTCGTATCATCGAGGATCTTTCCGACAACCGTGTTCTTCATCCGCGCTTCTTCAATCTGGTTCAGCTTCTTAAGCGATTCTGAACGGAAAATTGTCATTAACTCATCATCGTCCTTGTACTGAATATTCAGTAGCTTGTTCCGTCTGGCAACTTCTAAAGACTGCTCCCGCTCAGCCGCCTTGGACCGAGCTCCCATAATGTCAAAGTGTGATATCAAAAGCGTCATGCATCCAGCGACTTTGACTCGCAATTTGGCAAACTGATCTTTTGAGAATACCATAATGTTGACTCCGCGAGTCATAACCATGGCAAACTCTAGCGCAACAACTGTCCATCTAAACGTCTTGTAGTCAGTTGGTACGCAGTCATCGACAATAAAGGTGACCCATTCAACACAGAGATTGATCAGTTTGTAGCACACAGTACCACGCCGACCGGGATCCATGACCTGTAATCCACGCTGGCCAAACTCGCGTGCAAAAATAAACATGTTCTGAACACATTCTTGACAGCCAATGGGCTTGCATCGTGATCTAAACTCGATTGCTGCGTTGATGACAGAAACGGCAATCTTGTAAAACTGCTTCCGAACTCGAGCCAGCTCATGATTGACTTTAACAAGATGAGATTTGGTATCAACAATAACGTCAAACATTTCAGAACTGCCGATAGAATCAGACAATTCCAGTCGGGCTCCGTGAAGTTCTGAAGTCCTTCCCTCGGATACAAGTCTCATCCTTCCAGGGACCAGCTCCATATCACTATATGGCATATCAATGTTGACGATATCGCCTTCCCAAACCAGTGGCTCTTGAATGCAAAGTATAAGCACATATGAAATTCGTTCATCATCAGTCAATGGCTCACATCGGCTATAGCCATTCAGAATCGACTTAATTCTTTCTGGCTCGCTGGAAAGCGACTGGTCGGCGATAATATAAATGCCATACTTCTCAAATCCACCAGTATACACTAGAAAATGACCAGAGTTCTTCAATGCAAGAGCAAACGACTTAAGTCTGGGCACTTGAATGGTATACTCCGTGGAATTTTCGTAAGTTGACGAAAGCATTCTAAAAAAACTGTTAGCAAGTGCACTTCAAAACTCGCAGATATGGTACTCACCTGTAGAATCGCAGTAATTTCCGCTGGAAACTTCTCACGCTTTCAACTGTCGTTGTAAACCATCGTTCAATGTCGTGCGCAGTCCAATGAGCAGGACCCTTCATTTGACTCTCCCAATAGCCATGTAGCTTTTGCAGCATTTTGCACTGTAAAGAACTGAATTGCTCAGCCAAAACAATGTCACCTCCGTCAATCATGCTGGCGATACCCTTGAGGAAAGAATATTGCTGCTCCAATTGCTCGGTTTCCTTAAAAGTCTGGAACTTATTGTCCTTGACAGGCTTTGAATTGTAATGAATGAACTTGCTGTGAAGTAGTCCAAGGTAGAAGCCCAGACAATCCAAGACAATCTGATTGAAATTTTCATCCGCATGATTGGGGAACACCCATCCTTTATCAAAGATAGGGGAGGTATATTCCAAGTTACTCCTCAGAATATTCGTGCCAATTTGAATATAGAGCCTCAGATCAGAGATCATTTGATCCACGATCATCATCGTCGGGTTCACCAGGCGCCGCGCATATACGAGTCGCAATCGAATAATCTCTTGGATAAGCTTCACGGGGAACGACATAACGTGGGACAAACGTTCGTGGAACAGTGGCAACCCCAACTCGACGTAAATCTCCGAGTACTCAACTGTAGCGTCTCTAGCTTTCACTATCAGTGGCCCAACGGTTTGATTCAACCGCAATTCGAAAATATTGGTAATATCGTCCTGTTTTAACACATTTTCAACGAGCGTAGACCGCTCCTCCATAGGGTCATCACCCCTGTTGTCTGGTGGTCGCGTAGGGTCCAAATCCTGGTTTCCTGTCCACGCTCGCAATAAATCCAGCTCTCTAGTGATCGAATTCGTGATTGTAGACCAGGCAACCAAGGCGTCTAGCCGCCTCTGGAAAACGGGGTCTCCATATGCGCTACATTCCTCCCGCATTGCCTGTGTAGATTTCCACAAGTTTTCAATCTTCTCAACTCGACCAAGAATATACTGAACTTGTTCGGTAGTAGATTCCAATGTGGACTCGTTCTGGTATTGGATTTTAAAGTTCCAAAACTCGTCAATCACCTCCCCGACTTTGGTTCGGTTATAATCAACAACTCTCTTTTGTTCAGCAACAGTTCTGCCGCACACCTTGGCTCTAATCCCAAGCCACAAGTCGTCGTCTAGCATCATACTGCCATTCTTTGGACCTCTGATTCGACGTTTTTCGGATCTCACAACCTCGCCATTGAGAACCGACGAAAGCATGGCCTGCCATTCTAGTCTTTCCTGTAAGCCTTCGCCAGCATTTTCAATGTCTTCGCGAGATATCCCCGTGTCCAGAAACGGATAAACCAAGCCCATGTCTGTATAGTCGTCATCGTAACTTGGGCCAACAGCACCGTTTTCGATTCCGGACTCGCCTCTAAAGGATTTTCCAAGGCGGTCCTTGTCGTCTTCGGCACTACTGTTGCTACTAGAGTCATCGTCTTGCGACACTTCGGCAATGGGCTTCAGCTCTCGAACATAGTAATCCTCCTGAAGGTCGTTTTTGATCTTCTCTAGATATGCCTTCTCCTGGGCCAGGTACTGTGCTTGGGTATCCTTATACTTCATCATTTCATTGATGTTACTCGGCTGGTTGGCCTTGGTCTTGGTCTTAACCGTAGGCTTAGCCGCGGGCCTAGCTGGAGCTTCGGCACCCGGGCTCCTCAATTTGGTCGTACTAATCCCACGCGCCTTGCTGGGAGAACTTTCTGTCTCTGCATGGTGGTTTCTTACAAAATAGCCATCCTCATTCCCATTTGCGAGAGGGGTTTGGCGCGTCGGATTGCCCGTGGCTTCGTCAACCACGATCACGTTGTCGTCGAACGATATAGAGGGCTTCTTACGCCCGGAAGCCATCTTTTCTTCAAGCTCGATTCCCTTGAGGGCGGCGGGAGCCAAGATATCACAAATCTAGGGTCGGTGTGCTTTCGAAGCTACCAGAATTCTATTACTTCTCAAGAGTGAGTGGTTGCGGTAGATTGAATAATCTCAAAGAAATAGTTCGTTCCTGGCTAGTGGATGCCACAGCAAGCTGTCAAAAATTCAAAGACCAGGTTTGTCACCCACTTTGCGTACGTCAAATTGCTGCGATTAATCCGTCTAAAGTACGCACATATGCTCGCAGGTCGTGTAACCACTTCACTCCGCACCGCAGTAAAGCTGCGTAATTATCTGCGGTTGGGACTTAATTGCTCGAGCCGGTGGGCTAACTGTTTATTACTTAATAATTACTAATTCACGTGGATTTATGTCAGCGCGTCCGCTAGCTTTGGCATTGGCCAGTACGCCATTATTAAAGTAATACGGTGGCAAGTAATTCAATTTTGACATTGGGCGAGTTATTATGTGGGTGTTTATGTGCCAGATTATTCGGATCGGCTTTGCCACCACGATACTATGACATGGGCCCATAACCTATATAGCCGACCGTACTACCATATGCCTCAATTCAAGCAGGTATACTACATGGCTTACAAACGCAACGGCTAACTTTCTGCCAAACCTTACGAGTTTATAACGGCCGCTTCGCCGCATGAGCCGCATCTAATATACGGCTGGAGCACTAATAATACACGCACGAGAAAGTCCCAACGCGATTCGGCGCGGTCCACCACACCAAAAAGTAAAAACGGAAAGGGTGTAACAGGGGGAACTGGGTCAAGGGCTGTACGTGAAGTGGCCAAAGCAAACCATATAGCTTGGAGGAAGCCACCTACCCCTTTTCGGGCGAGTTAAAACTAGAGCCGTGCGAATATTTATAGTTGAGTATGCCGGGGGTAGTGAAAGGGCCCGATCCCGGGAGCATGAGTGGGGCAGACTTGGATGAGTGCATCGAGCATTTGTATAAGCGGGAGCTCCTGCCAGAGGTAACGATCGAAGCTCTATGTTCCAAGATCAAAGAGTTGCTGATTAAGGAATCCAATGTTGTCCATATCAGTGCACCTGTCACGGTAGTAGGAGATATCCACGGCCAGTTTTACGACTTGATTGAGATTTTCCGTATTGGTGGATACTGTCCAGACACGAACTATTTGTTCCTTGGTGATTATGTTGACCGTGGACTCTTTTCGGTCGAGACAATGACGCTGCTGATGTGCTTGAAGCTGAGGTATCCCACGCGTATATACATGGTGCGAGGCAATCACGAGTCTCGAGGAATCACTCAGAGTTACGGTTTCTATTCAGAATGCGTACAAAAGTACGGCTCGGCTAATGTGTGGACGTATTTCACCGACATGTTTGACTTCCTGACGCTGAGCGTGGTTATCGACAATTCTATATTTTGCGTGCATGGTGGACTATCGCCGACAATTCATTCAATTGATCAGATTAAGATCGTTGACCGGTTCAAGGAAATCCCCCATGAAGGTCCCATGGCCGACCTTGTGTGGTCTGATCCAGAACAGTCTGAGCCAGATTTCTCTCTCTCTCCGAGAGGTGCGGGCTATACTTTTGGCATTGACATCGTGAAGAAGTTTTTGGCACGCAACTCCATGAGCCACATCCTGCGAGCTCATCAACTGTGCCAAGAAGGATATGAGGTGCTTTTTGATGACCGACTATCAACCGTGTGGTCGGCACCGAATTATTGTTATCGATGCGGCAACCTTGCCTCGGTCCTCGAGGTAAATGCTAACGGTGAGCGATTCTTTAACGTGTTCAATGCAGCACCAGAGAACAACTATATTTTTAACCCCCCGGACAAACAGCTACGTGAGGTGTTCTCAGACTTTGATGAGACGAGAAGTCGCTCTGCTGATGCGCTGTTTCCTCCTGCTCCTTCACCACCAGTACAGTATTTCTTGTGATGAAAGTGACATAAATGATGATGGTATGCCAAGGCTGGTACTAAGGCTATTTATTACTAATTCCTTTTTTTTGCATAATGCCTGTCCAGTCGGTAATATCCAATCTTCCTGGTATTACGATATGTATTTTAGCCTACGGTGTGGTGTAATTAAGGAACTCAACCAGATCAAAAATAGGAAGAATTTTTTACAAAATACCAGGTAGGTGCAGTCTATTCATGTACCAGTATTTCATGCACTTGCAAGTATCCCTTTCTCATTGCAAGAGCATTGTTGGATTCAGAATGTGAAAAAATTTGGGTAGATCATTAATTCATTTTATGCAATTTTTCGTCCAATGGAACTAGGAGGAAATTAAGAGAACGCTTGGAGGGCACTTTCGAGTTTTGTCTTCATCTCTTCCCACTCATCAGCGGCATCAGACAAGATTGTGATGGCGCCACCGGCACCGATTCGCCACAATGTGTTGTCTTCATTCTTATAGGAAAAGGCAGATCTAATAACAACACTCCAGTCACCTTCATCGGTCACGGACCAGAATCCGCTAACACCAGAGTAGATGCCTCGTCTCGCGTGATCCTCAAGGCCTCGGAGGATCTCAACTGAGCGCTTCTTTGGCGCACCAGTCATAGACCCAGGAGGGAGAGAGTGGGCCAAGAGGTCGATGCCAATAAATTGGGGAGGAAGGTTACCCTGGATTACAGAAACCAGCTGGTACACAGTATGGTATTCCTCAACCGTCATGAGTTTCTCCACACGAACATTGTCCACCATCTGGTTGAGGTCGTGGCGGATAAGATCAACAATCATAAGGTTTTCACCACGTTCCTTCGGAGTGTTGAGGATAGCGTTTGCTTTTTCATAGGTCATACCTGGTACCTTCTTGACAGTACCTTTAATTGGTCGATACTCGCAAAGTCCTCCAGCAGTCCACGACATGAACCTCTCCGGAGAAGATCCGACAAGCGTAGAATCCAACAAATCCATATAGCATGAATATGGCGATGGGTTTCGGTTAAGGAGGATCTTGTACAGCTTCCATGGATCCATGTACCCTGGCATCTGGATTTTCGTCTGGGCAGTAAGGCACAGTTCATAAGAGTTGCCACTTCGCAGGAACTCCTTAGCCTTCTCAATCTTATCAATGTATGTATCTCTATCGGGGAAGGTGAACGTAGCTGGCTCAGAGAAGCATGCAGCGCTAGAAGTAGGGACCTTCTCAAGCTTGATAGGAGATGCAACGAACTTGGTAATCTCTCTCGCCAACTCCTTTACAAATGCAGCGTCGTCTTCCACAATAGAAACAACGTAAAGGTGGCCAGTCTTTTGGTCAATGAGGATACTTCGCTCAATATCGACTAGACTGACATCGGCATACATCCGCTCAATCTGCTGAACCTTATCCGGAATGTCGCCCATTTCATAACTCAGATAGCCCACGAGACCACCCACGAATCGGCTCTCGGGAGGAACCACGGCATTTTTGAACTTTTTGAGCTTTGGCAACATATACTGAGCCAAGAATTCATAAACTCCCTTGTCGCAGAGCGACTCGGCGACCTCCGTGGTTTCGTCACCACCGTAAGGTCGAATAAAGACCTTGTCCGGTTGATATGACAGGTAGTGCGTGAGCATCTTAGTCTTGCCCTTCTCGAGAAGGCCAATAATCGACCACCGTCCTGGCTCTGCTCCAGAGTTGAGCAAAGTGAAGTCATGGCCCCTCTGCTTAACAAAATCACACAACGCTACTGCCAGCTGAGATCCCTTGAGGTTCACATGATCTACAGGAACATTCTCAAAGATGACACCCCCTTGAGAGTCCTTGGAAGCAAGCTGTCGCTGGGCAAATGGAAGTGGCTTGATGCCATAAGAGCGGATTATCTCCGCCAATTCATCAGAGTTATTGGCACTCTTTCGGCCGTTGACTTCGGACCACTCTTGAGCCATCTTCCAAAAGTTGCCCAAAACGGTGTCGCCATGGAAGGAACAGACGCTCTCAGGGTGGTACTGAACGCCATAAAACGGCTTGGACACATGCTGTCCCGCCATGAGAATCTGCCCGGACTCGTCCTCAACGTAGGCCAGAGGAATGATCTCCGGGGTATTCTCTCCGAGGATACCGTGCAAGGAATGATAACGGGTACTCAAGAAGGGCTCAGCGATGCCAGTGAATATGGACTGACCATTGTGCTCGATCTTCCCCGGCTGCCCGTGCTTTACCACATCAAGTCGCTTCACCTCGCCGCCAAAGCCGAGCACCATGCTCTGGAACCCGAGGCATACGCCAAACACTGGTAGGATCTTGTCAGGGGGGAGTGCCCACAGTGCAGGCAACACCCCGGCATCTGCCGGGTTACCTGGCGACCCCGGGCCAGGACCGACTACAACAGCGTCAAAGTGTGGCAGGATCTCATTCACCAGCACCTCGGATGATACCGTGTCGTTGTGAATTGTAACTACAGTGGCATTCGTGACTCTTTCTATCAGCTCCGACAGGTTAAAAGTGAACGAGTCGTACGAGTCAATTAGCAAGATGGAAGGCATCGTGAACAGGAGCACCCCACTACAGATTTAGTTCAGCAAGAGAAATAAAATGCGGTAGATGGGAAATATCTCTATAGCGTGCTGCTTACACTGGCGGTAATTTTTTTTCAGACGCGGCGAAACGGTGATGCAGCACTGTAATGCCTCTTCTCCCTCACCAACCCTAAATCTTGATGAAACAGGTACAGTGTTCAGGCTGGCCTGTCACCTAAGTCACCATTCTGCGCAGGTTCCGCGTAATCGGGAGTCCGCAGCCGGATCTCTTCCGAGAGGCTGCTCTAGCAGCATGTAACCAACAAGCAGGATAGGGTGGAGGGGGACGTATTTGGATGTTTGCAGGATACGGCCCTCTCCACTGTTTTATATCGTCATTGTAGAGACCGTTGAACGCTGTTACGTGGCAGGTGTATGACGACGATCGGAGTTGACACACATCTCAACGGTTTTATTGTAGTCAGTGTGGGGGTGAGGAGGGTACTGTATGGTTATAGCGATGAGCATCGGGCTCTGCATACCCGGTTCAAAGCATCCTTAATAGATTACTGGTGGTTGACCTGTTCATAGACCGCATATCTTGGGATACATAAAGTCTGGGTGAGATGCTGATAACTGTGTTACTATAACTGGCTTTACCGTATTAGTAAATGGGTATATTCATGCATTACAGTAGCCATGGCACTATACGTGTACTTGACCGGCTAAATAATTTGGCGATATTTCCGTACGACGGTACTGAATAATTACCAAACGGATTGTCAAAATATATGATACCCCAGTATTGTTACCCAATGGAATATATTACCAGTAGTTGTCTTCAGAATATACCTCGTATTTAACCCATCTACCGGCAATTGCCTATAGTTATAGGGAGTAACCTTATTTTCCCCTATCCTCCCTTCCTACCGTACTGATTAACGCATTTTAACCTAGAAGATTTAAATTCAAGTCTCCTATATATACCCAGAATTACATCATATCTATATACCATCCTGGTAGGCGATTATTAGAATAGGCTGTACCCACAGGCACAGATAGTATGCTGTACCCAAATAGTGCGCATTGAGGCTGGTTCCGCGCGACATGAACTTTTCACCCACGATCGGTAGCCGACATCTACACGTTCCATCACGACTGCGGAACGGGATATAAAGTACTATGGCTCATTCATTACCGCTTACTGCCCGAGTTAAGGCTGCTGTGAGGCAGCCAAAAGAGGAGTCATATTTCTCGATTGATATCAACAGCAAGGTTCATTCTGATGATAGCCAGCTCAAGTACTTTTATATCCCAGAATATTTCCTAGATAAGCACATTGAGCTCAGTACCGGCTATAGAGAGTTCACTAAAAAAGATGAATCACAGCCTCTCCATCTGAATAACTTGCTTGAGGCATTGATCACTTATGAGAAGAAGAAGCAGGAGAAGATCAAGGGTGATATCATTACATACCGGGGAATAATGACGAATCTACTATGTCTGCCATATTCAAACAACGATGACATCGATTACAACATTGTAGCATTCGATGGACAGATTTTCATGGAAGAAGACCACCACCTTAAGAAACAGAAGGAACGGCACATGGACGAAATGCAACAGATTATGTGCTACTGGGGCTACAAGTTTGAGGGACTCTCGACTCTTGATAAGCCATGGCCAGATACCACGCGAAAGGAGATCGATGATAGGGTAACTGCGCCTGTTAATAACATTGAGCAGTACTGCTCAATTGTACGGACAGGAGTTGGCCATGTGAGGACCGTGCTTGGAGGCGAGGTGGACTGCGTGTTCGACTATAAACCACAACCCGGTTCAGGAGAAGATCCATTGGCACACTATGTCGAATTGAAATGTACGCAAGTCGTCAGAGATGACAAAGATGCAAGGAAGTTTGAGAGAAAGATCTTCCGAACATGGGCGCAATCATTCCTGCTTGGTGTCCGTAAAGTTATCTACGGATTCAGGGATGAGAATGGCATATTGAAGTCTTTCGAGCACTATGATACGTCAGAGCTTCCGGTTTTGGTAAAGAACAGTCAGTTCACCAGGCATAAATGGAATGGTAACGATGCCATTGCATTTTACGCCGCGGTATTGGACTGGATTAAGACGACTGTGGGTACGGATGAGTCTATTGCGTGGAGACTCGAGTACAAGGCAAACTCTCAGGTCCTCCAGCTACGTCCATTGGAGGGAGACATGGCTGATCTTGTCAAGCAAACCGTTGTTTCGCCCGAGTTTAAGCAATGGCGAAATGAGTTGAAGCAATCTTAATTATGAGGAGATATTCTCCACGGTAATACATGGTATAATGATAAATATAAAAGGAATGAAAGCTGACTGGCTAAAACTAACTACTGTGCCAGTCAAGGAAAGAGCATATCTAGGTTTTCCATTTTTGCATTGATCATTTTGGCGTTTTTATTCGGTAATGTACAGGTATTTGATTACTGTAGGTGTGCTGGTACTTCATCTATAAGTACGGGATAAAAAGAACAATTTAGTGTATGAGTGAAAAGGGTGAGTCCAATTGAATAAATATTATAACAACTGCAAAAAGAGCCGGCACTTAAACCTCTATCTCCTGCGAGACTTGATACTTCCTGGTGTGTGGAATCGAGCAGTGCCTGGAGTCCTCCACTGCGACCTCCTGGCGCTGGAGGGTGTTCGAGGGGAATATACATTGTTATTTGGGGTATCTCCTGATTGTTGTGGAGTAGGAGGAGGTGGAGGAGGCTGTGAATTTTCCTCGCTGTTTGGTTTTAGGTTCGCCCTGGTGTAGGTCATGACCATGTTGGACATGGTACCGGTGGAAAAGACAAAGAGCAAGATGACGATGAGGGACTTCCAGCTGATGGGTTTGAGGAAGCTGTGGATAATCTCTCCAAAGGTCTCGGCGCCTACCCGTGCTCTGCCAACAACCTGAGGGTCTCTGTTCATACATCTCTCCCACGAATTGCACAATTTTTCAAGCGCTGGGACCCGCTTATCGGGCATGCAATTGTTCTGGATATAGTTCTTAGAGCACTCGGACATCTCGGAGAGAATCTCGAGGGAGTACTCCTCGACCTTCATATCAACGTCATGTCTCACAGTAGACACAAACAGATAGATCATGTATATGATTGAGGCCATGAACATAAAGTTGAACACAATTTGCATATAGCCACTCAGCACGTAAGGGGTTACTGGGTCCCAGAAGGGGTTTCGTGCCAATGGCGCCCCACGAGTATAAGATTGGTCGTCCTGTGCATTGGCATACCCGCCAGAATTGCGGTTCTGGTCGTCAACGTCTTCCCACTCTTCGTTTGTAGAAGACTTTTTCCGGGCACTGTCAGTCCCCCCAGATGCGCTCAAGATGTGCTTGATTAGTTGAGTCTTGGCGGGAGATCGATACGAAACTTTAGGTCCGCTAGAGGCGTCGGGGTTGGAGGGTGCAGGCGAAGCGAGAGCCAGCTGGTTCTTGCGCAGAAGATTGGAACCTAGGGGGTATTTGTGAACTGTTGGTTTCTCTGGCGAGATGCGCACTGACTTTTTCTTCGCGCTGTACATGGGGGGTGTTTTCATTAGTCGAGAAAGCATAGCCGGGTTGACTTCAAAGTCTGGGGTCTGTTGCGATCGGCGCTTTTCAGGCTGAAATACCGCCATCGCGTTATTACCAGACGATATCTTTCGGTTCCGTCCAAACGCTGGCTTCTTAACTGGGCTCGGAGAGTCTTGGTACTGGCTGTTATCGCCGTACCCATTGAGCGGGCTACTGTTTTCTTTCTCCAAATCCTCAGCCTGGGTATCGTATTGATAGGGGCTCGACATGAGGAACCGGCTGGGATTCAGGCTCGAGCTTACCATTGGTTTATGCTTTGAGGTTGCCATGGTCCGGCGTTGGGGCGTGGCTTCATACTCTGATATGTCATCCGAATCGACAGCCGAGCTCACCGAGAAACTATCTAGCGGAGTCGGGAGGTCAGAGTCGATATCATCAGTGAATCCATTTTGTAGTCGTGAAAAGGGCTGGTCCGATGACGGCTCTGGGGAAGACTGCATGCTTAGTTTGGCCATTTTGGATATTACAAGTGAGGACCGTATAAACACGATTAGATAGAATGGGGCGGGTATCCTCTGTTATACATGTAGTTATATATAGCCCCGTATATACGTGTATACGATGTCTACTCGTCTAAATAAAAGATGTCCACTGATCGAAGCCGGTTTATTTTGATTTTGGTCTAATCTGCAATGTTTATTTTTTCCCCCCTTTTGAAACAGGTCCCGCCGCACGTCCCAATCGAGCGGGTTCCCGGGACGGTGAATTTTTGCAAACGTTACCCGGCTCTCACCACTGGGCCTCCCGGCTAGTCCCATCCAGAGCAGTTGGGCAGTGAAATTTTCATTTCCCGTTGACGGGCCCCCAGAGAAACTATGAAGCCATCTCCAATCACACAGCTGCTGAGACCATGGCAGAGGTACCGAAACGGTCTTCCGTTCTACGGATTCGGCCGAAAGGGTAACAAGCGATGGCCGTTGACCACCAAGCAGGGTAACAAGAACTTTTATAAGGGTACCGGCTCCTCTGGTGTTGGTCGGTGGACCACGCGAGGACGATATGTAATCAACTGGAACAAGGTCCGAACCTACGTGGTGCCGAGCGGTGTTAGCGAGTCTCCACTCAAGCCTCTCGTGTGCGCCAAAACCACCCCGACCAAGAACAGCTACGGCGGGTTCCCTCTGGGTGCTCTTGATGGCAAGCTCTATCTCCAAAAGGTGCGGGAGTACATTCGATACGGTGCCTCTGAGGCCCCGGCCGCGAAGAAGCGGGGCCATGTTGAGCGGGGTTAAAATCTATTTATTGGTGCGCTACGCCTTTGAAATGTGTATATATGAAGTCTTGTAATATAGTTTTGTGCATTGGAGTTAGGCGTAGTACAGCTCGAGATTGGATCCATTGTGGATCTCGTAATCGGCAAGAGTGATGTGGTCCTTGTAAATTGTGTTACCTTTTTTGAGCACTGGAACGTTAGTATCGGGTTAGATTTGGAGGGCCACTTACCAATTTTCTCTGGTGCAGTACCGATCTGGGCGGCGAGCAGCTTTTTAAAGTCGCCAATCTTGTCGTCTGGAAGGCACTTTACCCGGACCTTTTTTCCCACACTACCAGGTTAATATACGTGTTCAGTTATTCGTTTCAACGTACCGGTCATTACACAGCACTTCGATCATGGTTAATGTAGACTATATCGCGGTCGTAGATCAATGGTGGTTGATATACCGGTCCCAACCCCGACAATGCGACAATGCGACATTTAAACGGTGGAATTCGAGATCAGCGGTTTCAGCCAATTGGGCAACGCCATGATAGATTACGTACCAAAATCCCCGAGATCACATTATATGGGGAAATAATAAGACGCGGAGGTTTATTGAGGCAGTTTATTGAGGATTTTATTATTTTTTTCAGTGTACAATGACGATAACGGGTCAAGGCAGTTGCAATGGATTATGACAAGTGCATTATATATATAGTAGTTAGGGAGGTCATGTTTTTAAGAGCTGGATTGGCTGCGCGCGTATTATCTTTTTAACCAACGATAAGCTTGTCGTCTTCCAGTTCGTACTCTGGGATCTCCAGGTTGAGAGGGGCAGGGCCTTTTCGAATTCGGCCGGAAATGTCGTAATGCGAACCGTGGCATGGGCAGAACCAACCACCGTATTCTCCCGCCTCGCCAATTGGGACACAGCCCAAGTGTGTGCAAATACCAATCATAATAAGCCACTCTGGTCGCTTGACTCGCTGGTCGTCGGTCTCTGGGTCTCGCAGCACCGCAACGTCAATGTCACGGGCCTCGGCAATCTCGGCAGCGGTTCGGTGTCGGATGAAGACAGGCTTGCCTCGCCACTTGATGACAATGTTCTTACCCTCTGGGATGTTACCGAGGCCAACCTCGACCTTGGCCAACGCCAAAACATCAGCAGAGGCGGACATGGAGGTCAGGAAATCCTGAACAGTGGCTCGGGCAGCCGCCGCAGAGACGAGACCGAGGGTACCGACCATGAAGTACGAGAAGACTCGGTTAGAATCGCTATTTCGGTTCTCCTTGAGGTATGGGCTAAAGTCTGGTACCTCGTAGGATGGACCACCGATTGGGTTGGTCGAGGCGTATCGCACACCAGCAAGAGCCCCTCGCACAGCAGATGGCTTGGCCAGTCGAGACGCGGCAGATCTCAAGAACGACATCTCTCTATAAAACGGTCTGGAATTGAAAGGGAGGAGAAGGGGTTGGAGTGGACCAAACAGAATTGGGAATAAAATATTTCAATTGGGTGTCGCCCGTTTGCCCTCTCGCTTCTTACAAGAGGGCCTGACAAAAAATTGCACAAAGGTGATTGGTCGGCACGGTTTCCCGGGCCCGGAACCTTTTTTCACGCGCATTAGCGAATCTCCCAACTAAAGTGGTTGGAATTAGAGAGCAGCACAAGCCGCACCGCCTATCCCGGGGGGCCAGCACCCATGGGTAGTACCGTCCAGTGCAAAGGGATTCCCTGGCGATGGCGGGTTGGAGCCAGCATTCCAGTGGCCACAGCTGCCTACCGCCCCGATATCTCGGCCAATTGGACCCACCACATTGCATTTAACCCGCGTGGTGGCTCTCGGCAAGTGTCACGTTGCTCCCCTCTTTAAAGCGGCGGGCGGGGCGCCCTCCACCCGTAACCACTCACGCCTTGCTTTCACCCCATCGCGCGTCACACGATTGTGAGAGAGGTGCCCTTTGCATTTGCGTAACGGGCGGGATCCGGACATTAGAGCTTGTACACACCACTCCCAGCGGCTGGCCTATGGCTCTGTAGTGAGACCCTAGTGAGCGATGAACGATATTCCGATTTCGCTGATAACGGGCAAGACCCCGTCTGTGCCGGACTCGTATCTATTCAACTTCCTGTCGCCGCCGCTGCGCGAGCGGATCCAGCAGAACCTGTCCGCTTCGCAGGTGCGCGACATTGAGCAGAAGCAGGACCAGCTCCAGCGCGACTTGGTACAGAACATTGAGTCCTCGATTGAGATTCTGCGCCAGTTTGCGGAGCATGTGCTGAGCCGCAGCAAGCCGCAAGAGGCGGCCAATTCCTCCACTTCCTCGGTCGTTTCGACCCCGTCCCCTCGCGCCGCGTCCTCGTCGCCCCAGCCGCTCAAGAGCAGCCTTTCCAAGGGCTCGTCCTTCACCGACAAGCGCTCTAAGCGGGTCATGTTCGCGCCCCAGACCCAGGTCTCCATTGTCGAGGACGAGCTCTCCGATACGGATGAGGACGACTCGAGCGGGACCGACGAGGAGATGAGTGATGAGCAGTACCACAAGCTCACTCAGAGCCAGATCCTTGACGACGCGATGCCAATTGAGCTCATGGCTGCGGGGGAGCCCTCCGCCGAGCCCTCCGCCGAGCCCGAGACCACCGGGTTCGCGCTCTCTAAAGAGCTCTCAGCCGCGAAACTCGACACAGAAGAGACCACCAAGGCTTCAGACGACGAGGGACCTTCTTCTGCAAAGTCGGACATGTCGGAGGATATGTTTGAGTTCGACGAGGCGCTCGACGTGGACTACACCCACAGCAGCGCCACCCCGCCCCCCGAGGACCCCAATTCAGGAGACAGTGACGAGGGGAAACGCATTAACCTTGTTTCCCCGGCCCTTGGATCGTCGCTGCCCATTTCAAACTCGTTCCAGCTCCCCGGACGGTTCCGGCCACGGCCCTCCACCAAGTATCTCAAGGAGGAACAGGACGATCTGGATACTCTGCCGGTTAGTCGGTACAGCGCTCAGCGGCCCATGGATATGCCGCACATTAACGACACGGACATTTCCACCTTTGCCTCCTCGCTGCCCATCACCATCTCTAGCTTCAAGTCTACCTCAGCCAAGACTGATCTCTCGGGCGAAAACCCCGAGGAGGGAGTCGCGTTTAGCCCGAGCAATGCTACAGGGACCACGTCCAACCCGGCCCAGATGAGCTTTTCTGAGCGCCTGCTCTGGGAACAGCAGAATCAGCACGCTCTTGAACATTTTTAGAGACGATATATTTATTCCCCCTTTAGCTAACTATTTATTATGGACAATGCCTTTATAGCTGTATTGACAATAATAGCCGAGTCCTCGAAACGCAATTCATTCCCTACTTATAAAAGTGGGCTTACCGCGAAATATTCCCTCGTTGAGTGGAAATGTCGGCGTACTTGTGATTTCTAATCGGATCATCACTTTATCCTCGATAAGCACAATGTCCGAAGTACACGGGTTCTATGACCCCGAAGTAGTGCCGATAGACCGCTCAAAGATCAAGGTCGACGATGACGAGGACGTATGGGCGAGCTCAGACGATGAACAGCACCATATCGTGTCCCAAACAGTCGCTATCAAGCGGCAGCATCACAAGGCGGGCTACGTCGACGGCGTCACCGCATCAAAGGACGACGCTCTGCAAAAAGGATTCGATGAAGGATACCCAGTAGGTGCAGAGATTGGTCTCGCCGTGGGGCGAATCCTTGGACGGCTACAGGGCTTGGGCCAGGTAGATCTTGTCAAGCAAGCCGCTCAAGAGCTCGAAATGGAAAAACTGTTCAATTCACAGTACTGGGACGATGAAGTAAACAAGAAATGGACTGGGGATACCCATCCGTTGGTCCTCAAATGGCAGGAGAAAGTCGACCAATTGGACTAGTCGCGCGGGGGATACTAACATAGACACTAGAGTCATCAAATAATTAACGTCGTATTGTAAATATAAATAGTTTACCAGAATGAACACCAACCAACGTAGTGTTGGCACAGGTTCTCTATATTAGTCGCCTGTTGAATAAGCCGGTCAACCTGGTCAGGCACTTCCAGATCCTTGTGATGCGGGAAGTCGTTACCAGTAAGCTTCTGCTTGATTCGGCTAAGCACAATTTCAGCTCGCTGGATCCTCTCGGCGGACTGGCCAGCCTTGGACGACTCCGTCTGATCGAGCTGCGCTCGTCGCTTCATCTCAGCTGGATCAACATTGCCATACGCAAGGCTAGTTCTTCGCTCGTCGCCCTTATTCTTGTCAATCGCAGTCGGGATTTCGAAACCCCAATTGATCAACGGATCGTAGGCAAACGCTTCCAAGATAGCCATTAGCGACTCGCTGTTATCCCGCAGCAGTCGCATAACATGTTCGCATGTTATTCGGAAACTACCCTCAATACCAGACACCTCCATGGCATATGTCAACATACGCGTCAGTCGGAATGGTACCTTTTCTGGGAACTTCTCTCGCAGCATGGCTGCCTCGAAACAGTCACCAAAATCGATATGAATGACCTTACCCGTCAGCCGGTCCAGCATAAGGTTCGACGGGTGTCGATCACCTAGACCGAGAATATACCCAACCATAGACATAACCGCCAAAGACCGAGTGTACTGTGTTCGCCTCTCAAGCCACGCCTCCGATGATCTGCTCTTGAGCCACAAAACTCTATAAAGATCCTGCCCTCGGGTGTTGTCCAATGCGTAGGTGAAGACTTCAATCTTCTGCAAATGCGTCAGATTATCGTACTCAGGAGCCATTTGTAGCATGATTCGATGCTCAATGTTGAGCAGAATCTTGCCTTCTCGGTACTCCCGGATAAGCTGATGGAAGGTGTCACTGTGGGGCACAAATCCAAGCAAACCGGACTTGGGTGACAACGGAATGGCTGGGTATTGTTGGATATTCAAGTGTCGCTTGAAACAGTCGGGATCGTCAGCCAATAGCGTGTTGACCAGCCCGAACAGCTGCATAACCAGGTTATCCTGTCGAATATCTTCATGACCCTTGAGAATATAAGTGTAATCCTTGCCGTCGTTACCTCTGCACGTGAGCTTCCTTGGTCGCTGTTTGGAGGAAATGACAGACATGGACGTCTCAAACTTGACAATGGAAGTGACTTGCTTCCCAGGAACATAGGTACCAGGAACAGCCAGCTCCAAGTTCTGTACAGCCATGAGCTTTGGTGAAACATATTGCAGCTCCAAATTCTGCAACTGCGGTAACTGTCGCGTAATTCTCCTAAACACAGAGTAATAAATATCCCACGCCTGGTTCAACTGTGTCAAATCACCCGTTCGCTTGAAGCTCAGAGCCCATTCGTAAGCATCGTGTAGATCTCGTCCAAACGCTGTTTGGAATGACACTTCTCGTAGCGTTTCCGGTCCCTAAAATATATACAGTTAGTAGCAATTCAACAAAATAGCAATACCGTTAACAGCCAACTTACCCTCTCCAAAGTCTTATGCAATGGCTCTAGAGTTGCAAACATTTTATCAATGTTATGGTCACCAAAGAAGAACCGGGAGGCATCTTCCAGTCCCTCGTGCCACTGTTCATGCCACAAAACAGCAACTCGAATCAGTTCATGACTAACCATCTCAGCCTGGTCAACCAACCGTGGGCTGTGAGTTCGCATCTTGTCAAGAATCGTGGTGGCCGCCTTTTGACGCGAAACACTATCAGACTTGATGGCGACAGTCAATGGATACACCAGAGCCTGAGGATGTCGTTTACCCAATTCAGTAAGAAGCGAATGCAATGCCTTGCTGACAACCGGATCAGGCTGGTGAATTCGCGTGATCAGCTGTGGCACCACATCAAGCCATACCTCAATGCGGATCAATGCTGTACCATCTGCCATGGCAGCTGCCGGCTCTGGAAGTCCACCAAACTTGAACCAAAGAGTAAGCAAACGCAGAGTGTCTTGGAGAGACTTTTGCTCTGAAAGAGCAATAGAGTGGAAGAACCCAGTAATAGCCGGGCAGACATGTCGAGGAACAAGATCATTAGGTAGTTCATACCCATCATCCTCTCCTCCTCCATTCTCCCTATCACTGGAACTGACTCTCTTGAGCCGCTTGCTCTCATGCATGGAAACAACCTCGAAATTGGCAAGTGCCCAGTTATGCCATGCCTTGTACCAGGTTGGATCAAAGTGAGTAGCCAAAAGATAGGCACCCAAGATCGTATCAGGTGCTTCGCTCTTCCAATCATCGCGAAGAGCAACTTGCCACTCGCCTTGTTTGAGGAAGCACCGAGCAAGGAGTTTGGTATAGTCCTTGACCTCTTTAGTCGCTGCCGGCCTCTCGGATGGGAGAGGTTGGCTCATATAATCATCACCAACAAGATCCAAATCAGAGGCCATTCGGCTAGTGAAGTCAAAGAGGTGGTTCAACGCCTCCCGCTTGTTGTGAGTCGCCCACATGTACTTTAACTGTGCGTATACGACCTGTGGCGGAGCTCGTGATGATTTCGGCCTACCGTCGCCGTCTTCAAGCAATTGATTGAGCGACTTTTCAGCAATACCATTCCTGCCCGATTTTCGGCACAAGTTGGCAAACTTAATCCACATATCCATATCCTCTTTTGGAGTGACCACCAACGCACGAACCTTAAGCATTCTCTCCCAGATATCAACATTTCGCTGACATCCCTTCAGTCGCTTCATCCATGTCTGCCTCATTGTGACCTTTGTCTCAGAATTATCCGGAAGACTCTTGTAAGTAATAATCTCCTCCAATTCAGAAAGCATCTGGACACGAACAATAACACCGTATGCACGATTGTAGCTCTCGCTGACCAGAGCCGTCAACTCAGTGATAAGCTGGTCTCGGGCTTTGATAATCTGTTGGGCAGCCTCGTCGAAGTTATTTCGATGGATGAACAAAATAGAATTGAAGAACGATCGGTCAGGTGAATCGGACTTCATGACAGAAATATACTGATCCATTTTTTCCCATTGAGCAAGGCCCCATGAGGCAGCCGCAGCAAGAGGCGCAATGCTTCTTCGGACCTCATTCGAGGAGTTGGTCCATTTTTCTTGTGCCAGCTTGGAGAGCTGTTCCCATTCTCCAAGAGCATGCAAACATCGCATCTTACCCATTGTGACTTCCATCGACTCTTCTGCTTCGCTTCGCTTATTGTATGCTTCAAGGGCATCTTCCCATCGCTGAAGCTTCTCGTACCACGTTTCCTTAAGCTGCAGATTATGATGTCGCTGTGCATGTTTTAGAATACCAATGGCCGCGTCAGTTTGTTGTAACTGATTATTGATGCTAATTAAAGCTTCAATGGTAGGCGTCGATGGTTCTTGAATGAACTCGAGCTCCTTATAATGCAAGGCCTTGGCATAAGCATGGCACTTCTGAGCATATAATGCAAGGGTTCGGATATCCATGGGAAGCGGCTTCTCATCGTGCTCCATGAACTCAGCCAAGTTGAGCAACGTCTGCAAAACCTCGGGCGGTATGTTTACCGATTTAAGAGCAGTCTCGATCGATTTGACAAGATCTTCCTTATACTGATCATATAGCTCAGTCCAGCAACTGAAGAAACTAGCATTGAACAGCTCTTTGGCTAGTGGGGTGTATACCACAGCAATACTAGCACACGCTCGGATTGCATGCGATGGAGACTCCTTAAGCAGTTCAACGCTAAATCTTCTGAGCCATTCAAACCAATCTTCCTTGGTAGATCTCTGGGAAACATCCCAAGCTTGTTTCAAATGTTGTTGGTTCACGGGGATCTTGCTAGTGGGGATATCAGCAGGTGAGGCTTCATCCCGGTTTTTGTCTCGTTTTCGGTTTGGATTAAGATTCTGTGGCAGAGGCTCGCCGTTCAGAAGCTTTGCAACCAGTTGCTCATAATTGGATGAGTGTACTTTGTATCTCGCGAGCACCTTATTAATGACTTCAACGAAAACAGTGAACTCACTGCCCATCTGATAACATAACGAGCATAGGGTATCAACCGACACTCGCCGAAGTTCTTCATTTCCGTTTGCAATAACACGCAAGAGTGGATGAATGATCCGAGATGCCATGTCGTTGAGGTTTACTGTCCGGCAAAGATCTCCAATGCACTCAATGGCAGAGAGACGTAGTTGAAGGGGTGCATATTCAAACATATTCACAATGTTTGGAATGACAAGGTGGACGTATTCTTCAATATTAGAACCGAACACAATGAAGCTGTTCATGACCTTCTTAGCTGCTTCATTGGATACCTTATCCTGTTGCAGAACTCCTACCATCATTGGAAGAAGCGTGGGGACATAAATCTTGAACTCTCCATCCAGGGCTTGTGCGATTGCGTCGATAAGGGTAAGGATTGTCGGCTGGAGTGTTGGGTTATGGAAGAATTCCTTAACAATCTCGAAAATACTGTCGAGGTAGATTCGAATGTGTTGTTTGACAACGTTTACCAAGATGGTAAGCTGTCTAAAGAAGAACTCCGTCATTGTGCTAGTACTCGTTCTCATAACACCCAACAGCCCGGGAATGATTTGACTGAGGAAGGGAACGCACTTAAGCCCGAGAGATTTAAAGATAAACAAGATTGCCTGTGCAACACTGGTATGATGACTGGCCAACGAATTGTCTTTCAAGAGCCCCATGAGGGTTGTAATAACAACAGTTGGATAGTACTCATCGTTCGTTGGACTCATGCCCTTCATAAGCAGTTTCATATCAGTGGGCGTCGCTTCTTCTTCTTCGTACTCATTCTTTTGCTCAACTTCTCGCAGCTTGTAAGGATCGAGAGCACCAAGGATACCCATCAACCGCACAGTTTCCCGTCGATTTTGAAGGGACGGCTCCGATCGCAGAATGTTGACCAAGATACCCAACAGTTGTGGATAGTGTAACAGCGGCTCGATAACATAACCAGAGCTACTGGCCAAGTGGCCAAGGGTCTTGAGAGCTGCCTCTCTCTTGATAGAAGAGCTCTGATCTTGTAACGTTTCCAGAATGAGGGGCATTAGTTCAGGAATATATTCCTTCATCTCCTCTGCACCAACTTTGGAGACTTCGCCAATTGTCGTCATAACACTGGCTGCCACTGTCGAGCTTGGATCCTGGGCACTTTGAAGGAGCACACGGAGAATCGACCTCACATAAGGCTTAACCAATCCCTTCGAGGAGGCTACTAGGGCCGAAAGAAGCTTCGCGCTCTCCTCCTTGTTTCGTACATTATTGGAGAACTCCAGCTCTGTAAGTAACTGGATCAATGTCTTTCGCAGGGACGGAATCACATATGCTGGGTTACTTTGAGTTAATCGCCCAATGACCTTAATAGCGACATGCCGCACAGCAAATACCTCGTCGTGTAGAGCAATAAATAGTAGTCGAACATTTTCGGCCTGCGAAAGATGTGGATCCATAATAGGATTTAAAGACTGCAGTACCTCATATCGAATTTCTGCTGATGGGTCGGTAATTGCTACTGTCAGGAGCTTTTCCAATACAAAGCTGACAGACTTCAGAGAGTTGGCACTAACTTGGAAGCAAATCGGATCATTGACGTATAATTCGCACGATGTAAGAGCGGCCGCCTTTCGAACATTTGCATCGGAATGTTCCATAAAGTTAACAGTGCAGTTCTTAACAAACTCACTCAAAGAGTACCCTTTGAAGTCAAATGTTCTTAGCATGTTCAATGCAAGAGTTATTAGCTTCTCTTCTGTCATGTCAGAAGTGCCCTCTCGTTGCAGCATTGCTTCCCGGTATTCTTTCGCCGCTGATTCGTTCATCTGTTGCGATGAATTGGGACTCCCAGGAGGCTTAAATGGGTTGCCACTAAGCGTATAGCTTAGGATATTGAGTAAGCGATCCCGGATGGTGATCTGAAGTGGAGGGATATAAGTTACAAATTGGATCAGACAACTGTTCAGCGATTCGCTAAGACCGGACGAGAAGATAAGGTCTAAGATTTCTCGAGAGATATGCTTGGCAAGCGCCTGGCCGACAGATGCCGCTAGCATACCAAGACAGTCGAATATTGGTCCTTCTTGTTCTTTCTTTCCGCGCCTATAGTTGGTTAGCATGAGAATCACAAAATAAAGATATCGGTAAAACTTACCCTCTAGAACTCAGTCCCTCTCTGACATTCTCCAAAATCGGTTCAAGATAAAAAGCCATGTTGCTTCGAACAGATGTGGCGATTTGACCAATGGCCTCAAACACCAAGCTCCGATCTCGTTCCCGTTTCAATTGTCCAATTAAATGAGCCATGCTGTCGACAAGGTATCGTTTGGTGAACTCCATTGGGTTATAGCTCGATAAGCATGGCAGGATTGTCACGACTGTACGCCTCACCAAGGGATCTTTATAGTCTTTGTACTTGAGGACAATTTCACAAACCTCAGTGTACTTTGGCTGCATAAACATACCAGCAGATCGCAAAAGCTCTCTATAAACGAGCAAACTACCATGGATAGCCTCGACAGTGCCGAGCTTAAACCCATTCTGAGCTTCGTTGGAAATTTTCGTGAACCATTGCTGACGCTGATGGCTATCTCGTTGGTAAATGATATCCAGGCATGTCTTGAGACACGACGCGGCATCGACTCGAATGGCCACCTTAGGATCACGCAATGCAATCCAAATGTTATCTAGCACCGACCCGACATAGGCATACAAAAGTGTGGGGCTATAAGTTGCGATGGATTTGATGTTTAGCACGGCCGCGTGTCGCCGCACCTCTTGTCTATCGGATTGCAGCCATTCCAGGGACCGCTTGACTTCAAAATCAACCAAATCACCGGCCAAACCACTGAAAATGGTAAGTTTGCCCATTGCGTTACACGCCGCACGCATAACCTCTATATCGGTTGTCAACACAACGGACCGGATATAATTAGCAAAACGGGTAATCTTCACTGCTGCCTCCTCGCCGGTATCAGCATCTATAAGCTGGTCAATTGCTAGAATAGCCCCAATTCTCGTGTTGGGGTCCGGAGACCGAAGCAGTTCAAAGATTCGCTTATTGATATCATTGTTGTGCCGCGTGTATTGGTCCGACATCATTTCAGGAGAAACCGATACCAAATGATTCCTTAGCTCTTTGGCAGCTCGGATCCGGTCCTCGGACGACCTATAACATCAGCGTTAGTGAATTCATGTCAATGACCCCACAATCACGCGGGGCTGGTAAGGAGAGGGGTATACATACCTCGACCGAAGGCCGCTAAATATGTTGTTGATAACAACATTTTCCGGTTGTTGGCTTGTAGATGCCATGGTTAGACCGCCGCCAATTCAACCAATCTGGAAAACGCTCGCTTGAATGTCGTTAATATAGTGGATTAAAACGATATAAGAAGACGCTCCAAAATGGGCTGTGTGTGGATGGATATGAAGGTGAGCGGGTGTTTAAGAATTGGGAGATGCGCTAGTAGGGTTCCTTCTGGAACTGTACCGGTTCTTCTGTCGCCACACCATTAGATTGGAACATGAGCTTAGACTTTAACGCCTCGTATAAATAGCAGAATAGAACTAATTGCCAAAATATTTTATAATCATGGCTATGCTCCTACTGCTACAGTAGCCTCCAAAGGGCCTAGGCAGGATTCGACGGAAGCGCCGCATTAGCTAGCGCACGCAAATCTCAGCCGCACCTCAGCGAGAAATATCTGCAATTTGGAGATGACATTAATCTCCCATAATGGCATGTCGTCTAAGCGGATCGAGTTCGTTAAAGCCAACTTGGCTCGGTTAGGCAAGCATCTCAAAGGACCCCGGGTTCAGAAGTTGAATGATGTTATCCTCCCTGCTGATAACAACCTTTTCAGTGCTACCGAGCGGGCTGCCTATGCTAACATTTTTGGTACTCCATCAGAACGAAAGAGACTGGACTTTGGCATGCATCAGCGATTTCGTGACGATGTATACCAGAGACTGTCAAAATCTTGGGAGGACGATACAATAAAAGCACCATATCCGGATATTTCAGAGCAATCGATAGCGCTCAATGCATGCCCCAAGAATTTTCAGTTATACAAGTTTGCATTAGTTCTTGAGTGCCAGGAGCCCAAATTTATCCGATACATTTCTCAAAAGTATAGCGTGAGAGCGGAAGGTCTCCAGGGGTGGGTTACTGTGATTGGTAGAGATGATTTGAGAAGCGTACTCTGGGCGTTAGACACGGGGAATGAACCATTGGACTACTGGAAGAAAGATATTTCTGTTGCTCCGCCGATGGATTTATTGCGGCTTGTAAGAAATAAGAGTGTGTTGGTATTTTTTGACCATCCGAGTGATAGTGACGGTCTAGAGCAGTTGCTGAAAGACTCAAAGGATGAGGTAAAGGTGAGGTCACTTGTTATTAGCCTAAAGGGCATTGGTGATCAAGGACTAGAAAATATCATTGCAAACCTCAACTCGCCGTGGAAAATATCCAGAAACAATGAGTGTGATGAGATTGCTCAAGTCCTAAAAGAAATGTCTTCCTATGATTTGGTGCATGGCTTTATTGGCCCTGGGAAGAGATTATGCGTTACGAGAGAATAGATAGATACTAACAGTTTGTATATACTACTTACCTACCAGGTAATTCTACTGCACGGCAGTTTATAGACATTATTGGTAATTATTTTCCATGGGACCTTATTGTGCACAGTTTACAATAGGAGGAAACTAATTTTGGAGAATATACAACCTTGTACCAGGTAATTGAAATAACTACCAGTGGTACCCTTTTGTGATATACTAAGGCTCCAAAAATATCAGTCAATGCCATTAGGTAAATAGTCCAATAATTTTTCTACATTTCTTGGTGTATGGTACGTACCAGTAGGTTAACTGTTCCGGTATCGGTGCTCTAAATGAAAATGGAGCTCGCAAATCGGTTCAAGGAGCGGACAGTCACTGAATGGAACCAGAACAGTTTGTATTAAATTGATGATAACTGCATCAAATGTATATTCTTCTGAATTCGTTATTTACAGCCTTTTCACAAAGTACACATTGGCACTACAAGTATACCTGGTACAATTTTTTCAAAAGAATAGACTCGTACCGGTAATTGAGACAATTAAACAATAGCCAAGGAAGCCTTATGAATTATTAGTAATTTCCTACAGATTATTGAGATACGACACCTCCGCACTGTGCTCTACCGGAATTTACAGTTCCAACCAGCCTCGTATTCTGAGACAAGTCCCTGCATTCCCAGCCGCAGACGGCTCGTGCCGAGCAAAAGCATCCTGACAACATGGCAAAATTCCGACTGTTCGGGTGCAACACTTTATATTCCGACGTGAGTTATCTCGTAACAGTCCTGCGTATGTACCTACGAGGCATGCATTAACCTCTCGAATAGACTGATAGGACCCTCTTATCAAAAGCTAAGCGTATCTCTTAGTATAACGCGGCGTAAATTTGGTCACACAACTTATCCGTCTGAGACACTCACCATTTTGCAACAACGTGTCGAAAGTTCGAAGTGTTGTACGTCACTAAGGAGGAAAAATAAAAAAATAACCTTGTTTCGAGGACCAACTGTACAAATCACGACGAGATTTTTTGTGACGGCAGAGGACTGCAACCGTGAGACGCACGAACTGTGTTTGAATTTAAAAACTTCACATACACTCGTTTAAATATTTCTCAAGTTTTTCCAAATAGTCTCTCGCGTGTTGGCTTGTTCTAACAATGAGTCTGCCGTTCAAGCCCGAGTTCGACTCCTTTCCAGGGCGATTCAGCAGGTAAGTTCACCGGATCTTGCAAAATTGTATTATTCCATGATTCGAAACGGTCTTTGGTTCTTTTTTTTTTCGGCTGTGTGATTTCCAGACTTGAAATAGCTGCACGCGTATGATTGGTGTAGCGATGAGTTGGCAATAGGACAGGGGCCGCCCACTTCGCCGAACTGCCATAACTCATCCATGGCCAATCTTACAAATTCATAGTGCAACGTGATCTTAGGGGGGTTGGATTGAAGTTTCAATCCCGGGTCCCTGGGGCTGTTCTAGATGATTGAGCGGGAGGAGGCTTGGTATGACCTTAAAGCCCAGGGTTACCAAGGCGAATAACTTTATTTCTGAGGTATCACGCCCGAGCCAAGGAGTACCTGCAAAAGTTTCACCTTTGAGCCCCCCTTTTTCTCTCTTTCGGCCAGCTCAGAGTTTGACCAGCGATTTTTGAAGAAAAATCACCGTGCTTTGCTACTACTTCTTGAGCAACGACAAAACACACAATATTGTTTACTGGGTGGAGGCATTAAAAAGAATCATTGATTGACTGCAAAATTATGGAATTGTTGTCATCATGTCTACCGTACTAACAGCCGTTTATCGTAGATCGTCGAAAAGCATACCGTCGGTGCTAAGGTCGCGGTCTGTGTCGAAACTTGCATACCTATTTATTATGCTCGCAGTATGCGTGGTGATTTTGGTAATCCCATCGCTGCGGTCTCTGCTGGTGCCTGAGTTTGGGCTCATGGAGATGACGGACGACCCATCTGTAGAAAACGTGTACCACTACGACCTGGGCAAGGCCCGGGGCACGGGCCAAGGTTGGGATCGAAACGAGCGAGTCTTGTTCCTTGTGCCACTGCGAGATGCTGCCCCCCATTTGCCAATGTTCTTTGGCCATATGGATAACCTGACCTACCCGCATAACCTTATCGATCTTGCATTCCTGGTCTCCGACTCGAAAGACAACACCCTTACTGCCCTTAACGAGTTCCTTGTCAAGTCCCAGCAAAACCCAGATCCTACCAAGCGATTCGGGTCGATCGACATTTATGAGAAGGACTTCGGCCAGGCTATCGGTCAGGGTTTTTCTGACCGACACGGCTTTGCCGCTCAGGGCCCCCGTCGAAAACTCATGGCGCGGGCCCGAAACTGGCTTCTTAGCGTAGCTCTCAAGCCAGATCATTCGTGGGTGTATTGGCGTGATGCCGATGTACAGACTGTACCTCCTACTGTCCTTGAAGATCTCATGTCTCATGATAAGGATGTTATCGTTCCAAATGTTTGGCGTCCTCTTCCAGACTGGCTTGGTAATGAGCAGCCGTATGATCTTAACTCATGGCAGGAGAGTGAGACCTCGCTCCAGCTTGCTGATCAGCTTGACGAGGATGCTGTAATTGTGGAAGGTTATGTCGAGTATGCGACTTGGCGTCCTCACTTGGCCTATCTCCGTGATCCATATGGGGATCCATCTGTCGAGATGGAACTCGACGGTATTGGAGGTGTTTCTATTCTTGCAAAAGCCAGTGTATTCAGAAGCGGGGCCCATTTCCCAGCGTTTTCGTTCCAGAAGCATGCCGAGACGGAGGGCTTTGGCAAGATGTGTCGCCGAATGGGCTACTCTGTGGTGGGTTTGCCGCATTACACTATCTGGCATATTTACGAACCGTCTACTGATGATCTCAAGCACATGGAGTGGATGGCACAGGAAGAAGAGCGACAGGCGAAGGAAGCGCGACTACGGGAGCTGCATGACAAGAAGTGGCAAGCCGGATTCCAGGACGTGGGCAAGGAGTGGTCTGTTGAAAAGGCCAATATGCTCAAGAACACGGAAATGGACTTTGCAGAGCTTTCGGAAGACTGGAATAACGATGATTCGCCAGATCTTATCAACCCCAGAGGCAACTCGGGTAAGCAGGACAATGCTGAAAAGGATGCAGTAGACCAGGGTGCCGCAGCCAAGAAGAATCAGCCAGCACCAGCACCAGCACCAGCACCAGCACCAGCTCCGGCGCCAGCACCAGTTGATGATAAAAAGGGTACTAACCAGAAGCAATAAGGTCAATTGAAGAAAAAATTATTTGGGAACGAAGATAATGGGATCTTATAGAATATCGCGTCTTTTGACTGCATTAATTAATTTTATGGTAATACGTATCTAGACTCTCCAGGCTCTTTAACAGCACTGGCAGGTAATGGCGAGTGGTGAGTTTGTCACTTGGCGGGGGTGTCGGACGGAACGGCGATCGACGATGATCTTATTTGAATGAAACATGACAAATTTTTTGATTTATCAAATCCCTAGAGTATGGTTTTGACATATAGATTGTTCAGTCCTTGGACTGTTACATGGAATGATGTGGTTGAAATAGCCGAAGTTAACGCCCGGGCGTTTAAGTCTACGCCATATAATACCTGGTGGTTGGGCCCCCGCTTCGCTAATACGCTAACTATAGAAGACGTCAAGAACAGATACCCAGGGGACTACCAAAGGCAGTTAGACGCAGTAGTAGACCATGCCAAGTGCCAGCGGAAACGAATTATGACATTTTCGAGGAGCTTCCTCGCCCATATTCACACTCCGGGACAGGCCGTGTATGGCGCATATAATGGAGATGATCTCGTAGGGGTAGCAATTTGGGATTATCCTGGGGAAATGGGTAAAGACCTTGACCGGCAACTTGGAAGGACGGGGATAAAATGGTGGATTTACAACTTGTATATCAAGGTTCGAAATTCGGTGGGCGAATTCCTGGACTACCTCTTTGAGAACGACCATCCAATGGAGAATGCCCGAGGTGTAGAGGCCCTACGGCTCCTACGAGAAGGATATGACAAGATCCCCGAAACGTATAATGAGGCCGAGCCAAAGACCTATAGCGAATTGGTTAAGCTGTCATATCCTAGGTCCAAGTATGTCTACCTGAATCTGTTTTTCATTGACTCGCGAGCACAACGTCAAGGGGTGGGGAGACAGTTATTGACCCATACAATTTCCCAGGTTCCTCATACCAAAACTGTCTTTGACAATGGTTCAGTAGGCCCTCAGAAGTTTATGCTTACAGCATTGACCCAAGCGGTGCCACTGTACAAGTCTGTGGGATTCTTCGCAACTGCCCGGACTGCCCCGGAGCTTGGAGACAAGGTAAAAGAAAAGTTCCGAATGGAAATGATTCGTCTGGATGATGACGAAGATGATAAAGAGAGTTAGAGAGCTCTATAGATATATACAGTAAAAATTATTTGAGGTTGCTGTAGACCTTTGTAACGTCATCCAGATCCTCCAGGTTAGCAATTAGCTTCTCGTGGATGGTTCGCTTATCATCATCCAGAGTCGACTCAGGAACAGCGGTATCTTCATTGGCCGCGTACTCAAGGCCAAAGTCAACCACGTTGAACTCATCCTTGAGAGCTTGAACAACTCGGTTGGTTTCAGTTACCTCGGTGTATACCATTGCCATATCCTCAACTTCTTCAATGTCCTCGGCGCCAGCCTCAATAGCTTTATCCATGACGGCGTCAATCTCTGCGTCTACCTTGATGTATCCTCGCTTGGTGAAAAGGAACATGGTGGGGCTGAAGTTACCCGACAGCTTGGTAAAGCAAGCCTTGATCTGGCCGGCAGTTCTAGCCTTGTTATCGGTCAATGCCTCCACGACGAAGGAGACGCCATTGACCATGCCTTCATAAACAGCCATTTCCGAGTTGTTACCGGATCCACCGGCCGCACCACTACCTCGCTTAATGGCATTTTCAATTACCCGCTTGGCGACATTTGCTGCAATTATTAGCATTCTATCCGGTCGATGCGGTTCACTTACCTCGGGCAGCATTTTCGATAGCAGTTGCCAGTTGGAAGTTTATCGAGGGATCAGGGCTCCCGCCAACTAGAGATCAGTTAGTATAGTTCATTTGTGGTCCTATTTACCAGTGCCTTTGGGGGCGAATGCGATAGTCTTGGCGAACTGGGTC
>JAKTQL010002472.1:215792-244059 GCA_030558815.1 Blastobotrys malaysiensis
AGGAGTACCGTCGCGCCGGGCTGCGGACCCTGGACCAGGCGGCCAAGTACGAGCGGGATTATGTTTGAGACGTTCAATTGCGCGGGGTTGTACATTGCCGTCCAGGCGGTGTTGGCGCTTGCGGCGTCGTGGACCTCGAGCAAGGTGACGGAGCGGACTTTGACCGGTACGGTGATTGATAGTGGAGACGGTGTCACGCACGTTATCCCCGTTGCGGAGGGCTATGTGATTGGGTCTGCGATTAAGAATATCCCCATTGCGGGCCGTGACATTACGTACTTCATTCAGAGTCTGTTGCGAGACCGTAACGAGGCGGATACGAGCTTACGGACTGCGGAGCGTATCAAGGAGGAGTACTGCTACGTGTGTCCGGACATTGTCAAGGAGTTCAACCGGTATGACCGGGAGCCGGAGCGCCTGGCGCACCTCATGGTGGACAAGGTGGTCGGCACCAAGCCGACCCGGGTCGACATTGGGTACGAGCGGTTCCTGGCGCCGGAGATCTTCTTCAACCCGGAGATTGCCTCCAACGACTTTTTGACCCCGCTCCCCGACGTGGTCGACACGGTGGTGCAGGCGTGCCCGCTCGACGTGCGAAAGGGCCTGTATAAGAACATTGTGCTCTCGGGTGGCTCCACCATGTTCCGGGACTTTGGCCGGCGTCTCCAGCGGGACATTCGGTCCCTCGTCGACACGCGTATCCGCCGAAGCGAGCAGCTCAGCGGCGCAAAGTCCTCCGGCATAGACGTCCAGGTCATCACCCACAAGAAGCATCAGCGTCAGCGAAACGCCGTCTGGTTCGGCGGCTCTTTGCTCGCCCAGACCCCGGAGTTCAAGAACTTTTGCTACACCAAGAAGGACTACGACGAGCGCGGCCCGGGCATTGTGCGACAGTACTCCGTCTTCAATGTCCCTACGTAAACCGTGTATACTTAACCATGTGCTATGCTAATCCGTAGACGGGGTCCTAGGGGCGGAGCCCCTGCCCCAGGGGGTCTGGGGGACTGGTCCTCCAGGTAATTGCTTTGGGGGTGCCTTCGAGGGCCAGCCCTCGAGCTCCCGTAGTTGGGGGTTCCACCCCCAAACCCCCTTCACCACGGGGTTCTAGGGGCGGAGCCCCTGCCCACAGGGGGTCTGGGGGACTGGTCCCCCAGGTAATTGCTCGCCTAGTGTATTCGAGGGCTAGCCCTCGAGCTCCCGTAGTTGGGGGCTCTGCCCCCAAACCCCCGTCTAGCTGATCTGGGGGACTGGTAATTGTTTGCGTAGTGTATTCGAGGGCCAGCCCTCGAGCTCCCGTGGCTGGGGGTTCCCCCCAGACCCCCTTGATGAGGTCAATGAATAACTTAGTACATATTTACAAGAGTGAGTCGGTTAGAACTTCTGACCCAGGACGCTTCGGATAAAGTTGGCGCAGTCGAACTTGATGACGACCTTGTTGGAGGTCTTCTTGACGACAATCTTGGACTTGTCAATGACAAGGTGGTGCTGGAGATCCTGTCGCAGTTGCTCGGCGTTGCCCTCAACATTTCGAATAACAGTGTGGATGTTGCCGTCAGAGACCTTGTAGTCCCGGTACACTGGCAGCTTGCCGCTCTTGGTCCGCTTCACGTTGTACCACGCGCCGGCGCCGGCCTTCTGGAGCGCTAGTGAAGATGCATCGATTTGGTCTAGTGACGGGAACTTGTCCGCCGTTGTGTTCTGTCGTGGGTCCGGCACACTCAGCCGAGGAGTACTAGATGCAAAGTATCGGACCCCGTTAACGGGCCTCAGGACTGGTCGTGCGAGTCTGAGCATTGTTCTTCCGTGGAGACCTGGTCTGTCGGTGAGGGTTTGAAAAATTGGTGATCTGAAAATTCCGGTCCGTTAGCTACGCCTTGGGCTGTGGTCTGCGAACATTTCAGTCTTATAAGCCGCATGCGGCTGGCCAGCGATTGAATAACTAGATAACGAGGTTGAATAACGGTTAGATAGCAGAGGATTGACCTTGGGGTAGCGCTAATAGCTTGAAATTATTACGAATTCTATAGTCATTAGTGTGTCCAGATTCGAACCTTTTTATCCCGGCCGCCAGAGACGACTCGCTCGCCGTCGACACTCCAGTCGACAGCATACACCGCGTCCTTGTGGCCCGGCAGATCAGTGTGCAGCTTGCGCGTCTTGACGTCCCACACCTTGAGCGTAGTGTCCCGAGACGCACTGACGAGGTACCGGCAGTCGCTCGACCACGCAACCTGATATGCATCGGCAACATGCCCTCGGAAAGTGCCCAGGAAGTTGCCGTCTCGGCCGTCCCACAGCTTGACCGAATTGTCAAAGGAGGCCGAGGCAAAGAACCGCCCGTCGGGGGAGAATGCAACATGGTTGACCACCTTCTGGTGGCCCGTGAGCCGCTTGATGGGCTTACTGCTCTTGCTCGGCTCCCAGACGTACATGGTGAGATCGTCACTGGCGCTGACCAGCCGCTCCACGACCTTACCGCCGACCCGAGCCAGCTTCTCAAAGTTGAGCTGTGCCTTGGCCTTCATCTCCGCCTGCTGTTCGTCGGTGACGGGCTGGCCGCCCTTGTTGTCAAACGGCCCAATTCGAAGCGCATGCTCCGTTGAAAGCGCCAGGTGGTTGACCCAATGGGCGTGGCCCTTGAGGGTCGTCACCAGCCGCCCGTCCTTGGAGTTCCACACCTTGATCGTCTTGTCATGAGCTGCCGAATAAATGTCACCGAGACCACCCCACTTGACACACTTGACAAACCCAGTGTGGCCACCCATGGAAAACAGACACACCTGTCGAACCACGTCCCACACTCGTACCGTGCCGTCCTTGGAACACGACGCCAGCCGCGGAGCCTGACCCACCTCGACCAGGTGATACGGTTCCCAACTCAGCGAAGCCACCAAATCGCCGTGGCCCGTCAATGGACGCCCAATCTGCTCCCCCGTCTTGGGGTCCCAGATACGGATCGTACGGTCCTGCGACCCGGTCGCAATGTACCGCCCATCGGGGCTCCAGCTCACCGCAAGCACCGCATCCTTGTGTCCAGCAAGCGTCTTGAACGAGGTCTGTGTGTAACAATCCCAGATCCGCGCCGTCGCGTCACCACTACCAGTAACCATCCGCGACGAGGTATGGGGCGCAAACTGCGCCGCAAGAATAATTGTCCCGTGACCAGACATCTCCGAAGAGGATCGCGTCACCGGCTTGACCTTGAACACAGCCCGTGGCGTGTACACGAGCTTGAACTCATCTTCAGAGGTCTTGTGCCCGGGCTTAAGCACCGACGAATAAATATTGTCCTTGATGTCTATCAGCGACGTCTCGCTCTCCGACTGGCTCTTGATGAGCGAAAATGTATACGGCACCGGGTCCTCCTCATCATGGCCCAGCAGTTGGTTCAACAAGTCCTCCAACTGCTTCTCAGTAGTACCACCAGGCACTCGGATGTTCCCGCCCACCGATTCGCCCGTATCGGCCGCCTGGAACTGGATCGTCACATTGGGCAGGTCCTCGGGCACCAGGTCCACCTCTCGCGCTTGCTGCGCCTCTCTCTTCTGTCGCTTCGACGGCGGAGGTACTAGTGTCGCCATTCTATCCTTTTCGATCCTCGAGGGGGGCTCTTGCGCTGCGGCGGGCTGAAATTTTTTTTATCAACGGCATGTTCAGCCGTGCGTGAAAAGTCTAGATCGCGGGTGAAAAAAATTTCATTCCCAAAGCGGGTTATGCAGGATCTGATAAAAGATCGAATGGTAACCTTTGGACTCCTTACACCGCATCACCACAGAGAGAGCAAAAATGGATGAACTTCGACAGTCTGACGGCCAGGGCCAGGAGCTTACGGCGCTACGAGAGACTTTGCTGAACGTCGACGGCAAGACTCCGCTGGCGCACCGGTTCCGAGCCCTGTTCCACCTCAAGAGCTTGGGTACCGAGGGTGATGAGAAGGCGATTGATGTGATCGCCGAAGGGTTCAAGGACGAGTCCGAACTCCTGAAGCATGAAATCGCATATGTCTTGGGTCAGACCAAGCAGCTGTACGCCATTGCGCCGCTTAAGGACGCGCTGGCGGACCGAAACCAGCAGGCCATGGTGCGTCATGAGGCCGCCGAGGCTCTGGGGGCTATTGGCGACGACTCGTGCTTGGCGATTTTGGAAAAGTACCTCAAGGAGGATCCTCTCGAGGTTATCCGACAGACGTGTGAGCTGGCGATTGACCGAATCAACTGGGAGAACTCGGAGAAGAGCAAGACTGAGAACCTTCAGGAGAGCGCATTCAGCTCTATTGATCCGGCGCCACCGCTCCCTACTGAGAACAACGACAACATTGAGAAGCTCCAGAAACTGCTTAACAACCAGGAGGAGTCTCTGTTCAACCGATACCGGGCCATGTTCCGACTGCGAGACATTGGCACCACTGAGGCAGTCAACGCGCTGGCATCTGGGTTCGATGACCCATCGGCGTTGTTCCGACACGAGATTGCTTATGTGTTTGGCCAGCTGTGCAGCCCAGACTCTGTTCCAGCGCTGATCAAGGTGCTTGGCAACGATAAGGAGGAGGGCATGGTGCGACACGAGGCTGCCGAGGCGCTGGGATCGATTGCTACCGATGAAGTTCTTCCTATTCTTAACAAGTTTGCCAAGGACTCGGAGGTTGTTGTGCGACAGTCGGCGGAGGTTGCGCTCGACATGTACGAATACGAAAACTCTGGTGAGCTCGACTACACCGAAATCAAGGCCTAATTGTTAATCCTACTAATATATCCTCTTATCATCTCAAAGCTTTAACCGTAGTCTATGGTGTACTGTGCATTGGTTAAATGTAAATAGCTATGTACTATATTTCGAACGGGCTCGCAGTCTTACGCCGTATCGATAAAAAGCAACAGGGATAAGCACCATTAGCAAACACAAAATGCCGACCACTGTACACCCCCATCCAACCGGGAACTTGTCGAGACTTAAACGATGGTACATTTGAGTAGCAAAGAGCGGAAACGCACAGGCCATGCAAGAGCGGAACAGGCCATTGCTGGCAAAAGCAGATGCAATGTACTTGGGGAATGAATAGGCCAGATAATTGAACATTGTTTGGAAAACAATAAATGCTCCAATTGCATACAGACCCGTCCCGAATATGGGGCCCATCCAATGCGCCGAGGCGGTACTGCTCCATCCAAACACGAAAAGCCCAATTGGCATCATAACCGCACCGAATATTGCAAGGGGGATAAACACTTCTGGGTGAACTGCCTTGCCCTTCTCCAGCGGCCAAGTAAAAGCTCTGTGCAGGATTGGAATATAGAGGAGTCCCCCGGTACACACGCCCACAATGACACCGATATAACTGACGCCCACTTGGATCTCGTTGAACCCATAAACGCCCTTGAGTACAATGGGGATTGCTTCAAAAAAAGTGTAAAAAGCAGAATAGATAAGCCCAATGTAAAGGTCGATAAAAAACACCACTGGCTCTGTTATAGTAATCTCAATGGGGCGCCACAACGTGTCGACCACCATCTTTTTAAAAGTCATGTGGGCCAGATAAATGTCCGCGTTGGATACAATATTCGGGTTCCCGGTTATTCTTCGTAGTCTAATGGCTTTGCGATAGAGCAATGTTTCGTTGTTCGTCTCTGGCAACAACAGGCTAAGGAATACCAATGACGTGCCGGACAACATGGCGAGGAACCAAAACGTCCACCGCCAATTGATGAGCTGGGCGAACACCCCGCCAACAAGTGGCCCCAGTACGGGCCCCCAAAGGGCACAAATTGACCATGTTGCGAGCCCGTTTGGCAAGCGCGCTGGACCTATAACATCCCCGATCGAAGCACCTCCAGTTGCAAGCGCTGGTGAGGAAAATACTCCTGCAAGAAACCGCAGAATTAGCAGAGAAGCAACGTCTTTGGCCATTGCGGTAGGGATTTGCAGCACGACAAATACACCCAGGGTAATAATGTAAATGTTCGTTCTGCCAATAGCAGGATTTTCAGACAATGGAGAGAACACCATAGGTCCAACACCATACCCAAGAACAAATAATGACAGCGGCAAGATTGCAACTACCCGGGGGACCTGGAACTCTTGCATAATCTGGTCGAGTCCTGGAATGTAAATGGAAGACCCAATGTAGATGGAGAGTGTCAAGAGGCCAATTTGAAGTACAAATAATACCTTGGTCAGCAATGGCCAGTTATATGGGTTCTCAGGGTCGTCATCGCCTTCCCAAGTCACAAACACCGAATCCCCTTGTGACGACACTTGAGAAGAGGATGCCTGGACCTTGGTAATCGTAGCCGTATCTGAGCTATCCAAAGGTTCACAATGGAATTCTTCTTTCTCGACAATTGGGGATGTAATAAAGTATTGTTCGGGGATAACATAGCTCGAGCGCTCTTCGGGGTGAATGAACACGGTTTTATTGGAGAGATGGTAGACGATACGCCCCCAAAAGCTATCTCTGAGAAATGGATGAATCATTGCCGTTAGTAATGGTATCCAGACCTTGGGCATCTTTATATAGCCATTCTGCCATAGTTTCCAGACGATTGGAAGCGAGACAGCCATTGTCCATGCTCTGCGGCTTTGCAACGAGAAAAGATACATTACAGTTGAATATCTGTGCAGCCATTGTCCATGCTCTGCGGCTTTGCAACGAGAAAAGTCACACATTACAGTTGAATATCTGTGCAGCCATTGTCCATGCTCTGCGGCTTTGATACATGAGAAAAGACACACATTAGAGTTGAGTATCTGTGCAGCCATCTGTCTCACAAATATATGCCATCGCACTCCGAGTTGGAGCCAGTTCATGAATGGCGAGAGTGCAATTGGTGCAATCCGGCCCATGGCCTTAAATCCCCCAAGCTGAAAACACCCAGTTGATAAAAGAGTGGTTCATTGCCCTCGAAGGCATTGGCCAGGTAGTGTACTGGGAGACCAGTTCCGAATACCAACAATCAGCCGCACGAGCCGCACAGGAAGGGCACGACACAACCTGCTCACACCCGTTCCTGGCGTAATAAAGAATTTGCTCTGATCATCATACCGTAGGCTGTGCAAATAGACGAGACCCTCTGTGACGGAAGGTGGAGAAGGTGGAGAAGATACTACATACTCAAGTGGGAAGTAATGATTCGTAGCAGCTACGGACCAAATGTCAGTCAGTCTATCCAAAATACAAATACAAACGTTAGTTATTCTGTCGGAACCGGTAGCTACACTTGGTGCAAGTATAAAACACCGTAGCACCTTCATCGGCACTTCGCAGCTGCAGCGTATGGTACTGCATCTCATCATGGCCACACTTTGGACACTTCTCCTTAATCGTAGCCCCCTCCTCGACCTCTTCACTATCAAGGATCGTCTTGACCTCGGACCGCTTCAGTCGAAGGGTCGAGGGGAATGCATTAGCAGAAGACTTGGTAACCACCTGGAGGTTTGCAAAGTCTACTCAGTTAGCCCCATCCGCCCTCTCTAATATAACTCACCTTTTGATGGATAAGACTGGCCGCACTGGTGACAGTCCAACGTGGACTTTTTATCCGTGACCGACTCGAGAAGGTTACCACAACTGGTACAGAAGATCAAACTGCCAACCGCCGACATGATGATTCAATAAATAAGAATATAAATAATAAATAACCACCCCGCCCTCGGATCGCTCGCTATCGATGGTCAATGGTTGATCTGAAATTTTATTCCGGGCCCGGAATGTTGGAAGGTGGTGGATTTTCCACCGCGCAGGGCTCACCGACGCGAAAAACCCACTTCACCGCCTACCGGCCTCCTCCTGGAACGACGACACAACCCCCGGGAAGACGAAAGAAGCAGAGAGATGTCGCAGCAGCAGGCGATTCCAATGCCGGACATGTCGAACGCCATTGTGGCGCAGGACGAGATGGGCCGGCCCTTCATCATTGTGCGGGACCAGGGCAAGAAGAAGCGGCAGCACGGGATTGAGGCGACCAAGAGCCACATCCTCGCCGCCAAGACGGTGGCCAACATCGTCAAGACCAGTCTGGGCCCGCGGGGTATGGACAAGATCCTCATTTCCCCGGACGGCGACATTACGGTGACCAATGACGGGGCTACCATTCTCGGCCAGATGCAGGTGGAGAATCAGATCGCAAAGCTGCTGGTCGAGCTTTCCAAGTCTCAGGATAACGAGATTGGCGACGGTACTACTGGTGTCGTTGTGCTTGCCGGTGCGTTGTTGGATCAGGCCTCTGAGCTCATTGATAAGGGCATCCACCCGATCAAGATCGCCAATGGGTTTGACGAGGCGTGCAAGGTGGCCGTTGAGACGCTTAACCAGGTGTCTGATGTCGTGCCGGTGAGCCGAGAGGACAAGACCAACCTTCTCAAGGCGGCGCGAACCTCGCTTGGTAGTAAGATTGTGTCCAAGGCGCACGAGAAGTTTGCGAATATTGCCGTTGATGCGGTGCTCTCCGTCGCAGACATGGAGCGAAAGGACGTTGATTTCGAGCTCATCAAGGTGGACGGTAAGCAGGGCGGTTCTCTGGGGGATACCAAGCTTGTCAAGGGGGTTATCCTCGACAAGGACTTTTCCCATGAGCAAATGCCGCGTCAGGTGGAGGATGCCAAGATTGCCATTCTGACCTGCTCGTTCGAGCCGCCAAAGCCAAAGACCAAGCACAAGCTCGACATTGGGTCCGTCGAGGAGTTCAAGAAGCTCCAGAGCTATGAGCAGGAAAAGTTCCAGGAGATGATCGACCGGGTCAAGGACGCTGGCGCCAACCTGGTTATTTGCCAGTGGGGTTTCGATGATGAGGCTAACCACCTGCTGCTCCAGAACAATTTGCCAGCGGTGCGATGGGTCGGTGGTCCGGAGATTGAGCTCATTGCTATTGCTACCCAGGGACGAATTGTGCCTCGGTTCGAGGATCTAGCGCCGGAGAAGTTGGGTAGTGCTGGTGTGGTCCGGGAGCTCGAGTTTGGTACTACTCGGGACCGAATGCTTGTTATTGAGAACTGCGCCAACCCACGAGCCGTTACCGTTTTGGTGCGGGGTTCCAACGATATGATTGTGGCCGAGGCCAAGCGAGCGCTTCACGATTCGCTCTGTGTTGTGCGAAACCTCATCACTGACAACCGAGTCGTGTACGGTGGTGGTGCTGCGGAAATTGCATGCTCTCTCGCGGTGGCGGAGAGTGCCGACCAGCAGTCGGGCATTGACCAGTATGCATTCCGGGCCTTTGCCAATGCGCTCGACGCCATTCCCATGGCCCTGGCCGAGAACTCGGGTCTGGCGCCAATCGAGACCCTGTCTAGCATCAAGTCGCGTCAGGTTAACGAGAGCAACTCGCGACTCGGTGTCGACTGCCTCAACACGGGCACCAACGACATGCGGGAGAACTTTGTCATTGATCCGCTCATTGGCAAGCGACAACAGCTGCTCCTTGCTACTCAGCTGTGCCGAATGATCCTCAAGATTAACGACGTTATTGTTTCCGGCAAGGATGAATATTAAAAGCAAAATTTAGACCCGTATGTTATTTTGTAATGACCCTAAGAAATTGACCTAGTCCTGTTGACTACCTGAGAATCATGTCACTTGAGACCCTGGGAATCACTAGTGACTTAAGAATCATCAAGTCACTGACCAATTTCAGTAATATCGGACTTTACCACTGGCCATACGGCTCCAGAATATATAACCATTGATAAACTAGGCATACTAATGACTCCATAAGGTATAGCCGTTCATAAACTAGGCATGTCTAATGGCTCTAGAAGGATAGCCATTGATAAACTAGGCTTGTCTAATGGCCCTAGAAGGATAGCCATTGATAAGCTAGGCATACTAATGACCCCAGAAGGTATAACCATTGATAAACTATTCAAATCTAATGAATTGACAAACTACACCAGGTATCTAACCATACTCAACAACTCGAGTAAAACAGATTTTTGTAAAGCCAGTCTTGCAACTGCATTTCTGTATTCTGTAGGTACATGGCTAATTTTTGCAAGCCTTGAGGACCCGCTTCTCAATGCCGTCAAAGATAGAATAATGGTGCACAATCGCCAAGTTCTCCGCCTCAGCATTGTAAAGCTTCTTAAAGTCGGTCCCCGGCTGCTGTGGCATGGCCGTTGGGTTGGCCCCCAAGGCGGCCATGCCACCGGCAGAGTTCTGTCCACCGAGAATGAGCGAATACACGCTCTGAAGACCAAGAACATTAAGGAAGTACCACGAAAGAGAGGAGACCCATCTCACGTCAAGATCCTTGGTCATAACACCGTTCTGCATCATGCTCTTGAACCGAATTGTCAGCGGGAATGGCAGGCGCATGAGAACAAACCCGGCGAAAAAGGCATTGATCCACCCCATCATAATGGTCTGGGGTACGACATTCATGATTTGGCCCTTCATCATCCCCATCATGCCCTCCATGCTCTTTGGATCGCTGAGCATGTTAGCCCCAGCCGCGGCAGCCGTGGCATTGGGGTCCTTGAGATAGGCGCCCGCCTTGAACTTCTCGCACAACTCGGACTGCCGGGCCACAAAGGCGCTCTGGGGCAGGGAGCTGTAGTTTGTTCGCAGCATGGCGCTGTAAGCGAGGTACTGCTGCTCTCGAACAGACTTGACGTCCTCATCACGCTTTGGCGACGGTTGGAATAGCTGAGTGACGTAGTGGCGGATGATGCCAGCCAAGATCATCACCAACAGAATGGGGAAGAGCACCCAGTCACGAAGACTGGGGTCTAGCACTAGATCCGGGACCGCCATGGTTTTTAGTGTCCAGTGAGTGGTGATGTTGGCATTGGGAGGCACTACGGACCTAAGGGGTTCCGGTACACTAAGAACTACCTGTAGTTTGCTGGTGAATATTAGTGGTAGAATATGAACGAGAATATTGCAATTGCACTTAATACCGTTAAAGTATTGCACAGTTGGTGATCACCGTTGTTAAGTATTGCACAGTTGATTACCGTTGGTGATTGTACTGTTAAAGTGCTTGTCGATGTTCGTTACAGCGTAACAACTCCCAACAACCCGTAACAAAGCCTAGTTACGCTCCGAGTATGCCGTAAAGTAAATAGAATATCAAGAATAAACCCTTCCATTGTAATAGTGTTCTTTTGGCCCTTGAAATACAACAAATCAAGTAAATAGAATATCTTAAGAATAGACCCTCCATGCCGTAGGCTTTAAACATTAAAGTAAATACAATTAATATAGACCCTATACCGATCGTTCCTTACCATAGGCCCTAAACATCAAGAATATAGGCCCTCTTCCATGCCAATAGGAGTGTCCTTGCCGTAGGCCCTGCTCCACGACTGCGGTCTGATCCATGACGCCGGACTACTGACTCCCAGAGCCTTGCCAACCTCCTTAGCGAGAATCTCCGCGTCACCAAAGTTATCACCCTCATACGCGAACATTACAATACCACACGAGTTTTCCAATTGCTGCAGCACATCAACGGCAATGCCCGATTCAGGCAGCTGTTTCGGCACCGCCTGTACGGTCCTACCGACCGAATCAAGGTCCAACGCAGCCAATTGGGCCGCGAGCGAGTCCGAGTACACGTGGATCGTGTTACTCGGGTCGATAGCAGTAGTCTGTAGTGCAATGTTGCTCGATCCGACGAGGAGGACGGACTTGAATGCATACTTTTGAGCAAACGGCACCAGCGTCTCACGGACAAACCGCTGCTTGTACCCGGGAAGTGTCGGCGACCGTAGCTGTACCAGCGCCAGGCCATTGACGTAGTACACATCAGCAGCAGTGGAGATCTGGTTGGTGGGGGCCGGTTCAGAGGCGGGGTGGTCCAGCGGACCGGCAAACGGGTAAAGATACCGGTCGTCGAGGCTCCCGACAAGCTCAGCACCCAGAGTGTGTATCAACAAGTCCACTGCCAATTGGGCAATATTCCCGCTCGAGACGGTGGGGACCACCAGCACACTATTAGCTATTCGGTCCATTGATTCAACGTGCCATGATCAGGCTGTGGCGACGGATTAATTTATGGTGATGTGTGGCGCGCGAGGGGGTTTTGGGAGATTTCAAATCACCATCCTTATCGACGACCAAAGGTTTTCCATTCGACTAAAAGTACCTGAAAAATGCCGGCGAATATCATCTGTATTGGCATGGCCGGTAAGTGAACTGGCGGAGGTTGTTGCGTGGTGGGTGGATTGTGCAGATCAATGGAGAAATTCACCGATTTGGCGATTTTGGAGCGTTTAGGCTAACCACGGTAGGATCCGGCAAGACGACGTTCATGCAGCGTCTGAATTCACAGCTTCACAGCAAGAAGCGCCCACCATATGTGGTGAACCTCGATCCTGCGGTCCACAAGGTGCCGTTTGGAACGAACATTGACATTCGTGACTCTGTAAACTACAAGAAGGTGATGGAGGACTATAACCTGGGCCCCAACGGAGCCATCATGACTTCGCTCAACCTGTTCTCGACCAAGATCGATCAGGTGCTGGGCATTATTGAGAAGCGAGCACCACAGGTGGACCATGTGATTATAGATACGCCGGGCCAGATTGAGTGCTTCATTTGGTCCGCCTCGGGAGCCATCATTACCGATGCCTTGGCATCGAGCTTCCCGACGGTGATTGCATACATTGTGGACACCCCGCGGACTTCGTCGCCGGCGACTTTCATGTCGAACATGCTGTACGCGTGCTCGATTCTGTACAAGACAAAGCTGCCCATGATTGTAGTGTTCAACAAGACGGACGTCAAAGACGCGGAGTTTGCCAAGGAGTGGATGTCGGACTTTGAGACGTTCCAGCAGGTGTTGCGTGACGATGAGGAGCTCAATGGCGAGGGGGAGAACTCGTCGGGGTATATGGGGTCTCTTATGAACTCGCTCTCGCTCATGCTCGAGGAGTTTTACCGCCACCTCGACGTGGTCGGCGTGTCTGCCTACACGGGCGAAGGATTTGACGAGTTCCTCGCTGCTGTTGACAACAAGGTCGACGAGTTCAACCGGGACTACAAGGCGGAGCGGGATGAGATTCTCAAAAAGCGCCAGGAGGAGGCTGCCCAGCGAAAGACCAAAGACCTTACTCGGCTGATGAAGGACGTTGGCATCAAGGACAAGGAGGGTGAGGAACAGGTGGACTCGATCTCTGATACGGAGGACGTACTTGAAGACGAAGAGGGGCTTGTCGAGCCCGATGACTTTACGGCGGGCCGTGAATATGACTTCCCCGACCGTAAGGGCGAGATCAACGATACCACCGACCGCGGCATTAAGGATCGGTACAAGGAGGCCCTCAAGTCTACTGAAGAGGAGCGTGAAGCAGTGCTCAAGCACTACATGGATCAGATTAACCGTTAACCCCGATATTGCTCTACACAGGTACTAATCTTTTAACCTGGGGGCTAGCCCCCAGACCCCCGTGGCTCCACTGCGTGGAGAGCTTTACTTGTAATGTAGTGTTTGAGTGAACCTTCTAATTTTTCCAGTAATGAGAGAAGACATCAATTACTTGTACTATTGAATAAGAACTCTGTAGATATCTTGTTACCGTTAATGCACAACTCAGATATTGCAGTGTCTATCTAGGTACTGCTCTTTTAACCTGGGGGCCAGCCCCCAGACCCCCGTGGCTCCACTTCGTGGAGAGCTTTTACTTGTCTACACAGGTACTGCTCTTTTAACCTGGGGGCCAGCCCCCAGACCCCCGTGGCTCCACTTCGTGGAGAGCTTTTACTATTGAACAAAGGTGGAAGAGACTTTAGATATCTTGTAACCACTGGAGGTCATCCTGGAGTGACCCCGAAAGAGATTACCAACTATCCCAGGATGCCAAGTACAAAATTTCGACATATAACGTTTGCTTGATATACAGAATGATATTACCTTGTACGGTCTACAGTATTAACCTGCGGAGCTGAAGGGCCCTCACTGCCCAGATCCACCATACTGACCATATAGATTAAACATATAATTGAACATATTGACCATGAATCTATCACATGAGCGTCAATTTCCACATAATTTCTATAAAATTCGTGTTTACCCAATATGCCGCACCATGTGCGGCTTTTTCAATGCCAAGCCGGGGGTGGTCAGAGCGGGCTTGGCAGGCAGGCGGCCAAGATCCCGGAAGGACGACAGAGGCTTCCCACCCAAGGACGTACCCGCGATGGATAGATGGCTTGGCTTGCGACAGCACTGATAGCCAGCCTAGCGATGGCAGCGCCGCACGCAGACCTGCCTCCCCCCGTGGTGAACCGCAACCCCATCTGGCGGGACCAGAGCTACTACTCGACCACGTTCCGGGCTTGTGACCCGCTTAGTCTGCCCACGGGCACTATCATGTACAAATCAGCGACGGTGACCCTTGGCGGCGAAGCGACCTTCACGCCGCTGTGCCGCGGGGGGCGCCCCGTGACCATCGTCGACAAGATATACGGGCTGGAGCTCGTCACGACCAACCGGTCGAGCTGGTGGGAGTGGATCGCGAGCGACCAGGGCGGGTTCCATGCGTCGCTCTACCCCATGCTTTACTCGCTCTCCTCCTCGATGATCATATGCCTGCTGCTCAACGCGGTGGTGCTCGACGGGCCGTACCGCCCGTTCCTACAAAAGCTCTCCATCACATTGTCGAGCGTATACCTCCTAGTGACCTTCATTACCGCGACCGTGGAGCTGCGCGGCCAGTACAACGACGGGTACCTGGACGCTGAGCAGGTGCGGCGTGATCTCGAGTCGCAGACGTGGATCAACGTGCTCTACCTGGTATTCGACACGTTTGTGTACATGGCGATGGTACAGACGCTCATGGCGCTCTTCCCGCGCCAAAAGGAGAAGCGGCTCATCTTCTGGGTCGGGGCGGCGCTCATTGTCGTGTGCCAGACGCTGTGGGGGGTCGCTGTCTTCCACGACGGGGGCGGCAACAGTGCTCTTCCGGCGTTTGTGTACCTCTTTCAGATCTCAGTGTCGGTCATGTACGCTGGATGCGTCGTGTATTATACCATTACCAAGCACCGGGCGACGCTGCACAAGCGCATGGCCTTCCTCACGCTCATCACAATCATGGCGACCCTGGCGCCCATTGCGCTCTTTATCGTAGACGTTGGAGGGTGGTGGGTCGTCGAGTGGACAGACTCCGTGTCGTGGCTCACCAATGTGCTCTCCATCGCCGTGGTGTGGGAGTGGGCTCAGCGGGTAGAGGCATGGCTTCGACACGAGGAGCGCCACGGCGTGCTGGGGCGCCAGGTCTACGAAAACGACATGGCCTACCCGAGCGTCTCGTCAGACAAGAGCGATGGCGGGGGCGACATTGAGCTCACCGAATTGGACAACAGTGGCACCGGGATCGCCATCGACCGTATCGTGCTCGACTCCCCCAACTCCTCCGCCTCCAATGAGCAGACCGGCATATACAGAAGCATCCGCCGCGCCGTGAGCCCCATCGTGTGGATCTCAGACCAGCTTATCGAGCTGGGGTACTTTAAGCTCCGCATCCGCTCCTCGGTGCAGTCCCCTGCCAGCGACGCTGCTAGCAACAGCGACAATGACGATGATAGACAGGACGAAATCCAAAAGTTCGTCCACCCGTTACGTAATTCCTAATCTCTGCATGTACTAACAATTGATATTATCCACCACAACTATCCTTCATAACTACTGGGGGACCAGTCCCCCAGACCCCCTGTAGTGGGGGCTCTGCCCCCTAACCCCCGTCTATTGGTGTTCCTGTAGTCTAATCATGTAACGTGTAGAATTGGCTATATACAAAACAGGGAGGTTATTTGTTGAGTTTTCGTCGCATGGCTCGCTGGGCCTTCCGTCTCTTCTTATACTTGTGACGGTTCATCTTGGTTCGTCGCTTTCGCTTGACAGAAGTAGCGTGCATGCTAGGGTTTCGCAAAAACGAATCAGAGACCGGGGAGAGCTCGAGATCAGACTCGGGCTCCTCAAACGGCCGCGGAATGTCCTTCTTGTTGATGAGCACAACCGAGGCACCGCCGTTCATGCCGGGGATGGTGGTGACCCGCAGGTTCTTCAATTGCGAGTTGATCTTCTTGTGCAGCTGGGATGCAAAGGACGAGGTCAGCAGCGGGTCCATGTCCCAGTCCGCCTCCTCTTCCATCGTGTTGGTGTAGCCCTGGTCCTCAAACGGCCGCAGCATCTCGACAACCTCCTCGGGCACGTCCTTCATCTCCGGGTTGAGGTCCCGGCCAGAGGCCGAGGCGATCCATGGGGACCGCGGCGCCTCCTGGCGGGCGCCCTCCCCCTTGAGATCAAGCAAAAAGAGCGGACGGTGTCGCGACAAAAAGGCGTCGAGCGCCAGGTCCTCACGGTTCATGACGGACCGCGCATTACGCTTGACCGTCTCAAAGTCTCTGAACGGAACAGACGGCTTCCGCAGCTTGCCGGCAGCCTTGGATGCAAATGACCGCACCACCGGCCGCGCTATTAGTCGTGGGTTTATCATTGGCGGGTTGGAGTACGAAAATTTGTCTTTTTGTCGCCTTGGGTGGTGGGAGTTGGGCGAAGGGGTATGCACGCCCGTGCACAACCGGCCGCCTACTGTTACGGTAGTGCGATGATTTGTTATAGAGGCATTTGTTATCAATTGTCGTAACTAGTGGTTTGCCCTAGTCGGAAGGTTGGCATGTAGTGGTTAATTTTTCCCTCGGGTTATCAGCGATATTCGAGGAAATCGACTACCCGGTTTGAATTACGGTATTGTACCTGGGTATGAAAAAGTGTATTAGATCTAGTCCTCCTTCGCCTTGGGCTTTAATCAAAGATTATTATATTGGTTAATGGCGGTGGATCAAATATACATAGATTGTCAGCATATAGTAAAAGACCAGCCAAAGCCGATTGCCATTTACTACTGGGTAGTAGAATTGAAGAGCTTAACTCAAGGTAACTGCCTAGCTGATGATAGTTGATACTGAAGATAGTTGACGAATACCTAACGATAGTTGACAGCTAACAATAGTTGACGAATAGCTAACGATAGTTGATAGCTAACAATAGTTGATAGCTATCGATAGTTGAAAGCTGATGACAGTTGATACTGGCAATAGTTGATAGCTAACAATAGTTGACATTGAAGATAGTTGACGAATAACTAACGATAGTTGATATTGACGATAGTTGATACTGAAGATAGTTGACGAATAGCTAACAATAGTTGATAGCTGAAAATAGTTGACGAATAACTAACGATAGTTGATAACTAACAATAGTTGACGAATAACTAACGATAGTTGATACTGGCAATAGCTGATGCTGAAGATAGTTGATACTGACAATAGTTGATACTGACAATAGTTGATACTGACGATATTGATACTGACGATATTGATACTGACGATATTGATACTGACGATATTGATACTGACGATATTGATAGCTAACAATAGTTGACAATATTGATAGCCAACAATAGTTGACGTTAATAGCTAACGATAGTGATAACGATAAGAACATTAGTATATTATAAAGTAGCGTTACAAGCAATGGTATCGCTACACGCATTAAACAGATTAAGAAAGAAAAAAAGCTTTTACGTCAGCGAACGCCAACCACCGAGAGCTCCAGAGTCCACACACGCCGAATGTGGACCCGCACTGGACCCTCAGTGCCTGGAACATTGTCAAGCACCATAGAATCCCACCAGCACTTGCGAGCAGGCTTTTTCCAAAACAATAACAGCTTGTGCGGAGTCGGCATTTCAACCTCATCATTTTCATACTCGCCATCATCATCAGGACGGTGGTTCTGGAGCCGCGTCAGTGAAAGACTCGACACAACCGTCCGGTAGGGCTCGGCGGCCCGGAACCCCCACTTGTCCTCGATTGAAAATCCAGAGGAGCAGAGCATGTCAATTAAATGCTGTTCAGCGCTACCAGGCTCCTCGCCCTTGCGCAGACCACTAAAAATATCCCGCTGGTTGACGATAATGTCGCCACACGCCCGCTTGACCGCCTCAATGTCAGTATTGGGGCCCCGGTTCAAGGGGATGCAATAAAAGTCCAAATCCTCCCGAAGCACAATAATCGCCGGCCGCTTCTTGAGAATGGCCTTGATGTCCCAGTACGGGTTGTACACCTCCTGCTCGTTCTGATGCTCTTGCTGCTTACGGGTCAAATCAACCGGGGTAATCTCCTCCTCTACTGAGGCCGCCGACTCGCGGAACACATCAAGCGTGTACTGGAAACAATCAGGCGAGAAATTAACCGACCCAGAGTCGACAATCTCCAGCAAATTGTGGATCATAACCCCTCCCATTGACGCAACGAGTCCATTCGTGATACTAAGCAGAATCGACTCGGGCAGCCGCAACAGCTCCTCCTTGGGGATATCAAATACCCGCCCGCGGAGGTCTAGACGGATGTTGCCCTTGAGGTCTGTCGCCTCATAATCATAGAGCAGCCCTTGCTCCGGGGCCACGGGGGCCGCCTGGGTGATAATCGACTTGGGCTCCGACTCTTGCGCTAGCGACATGGCGAAGAATTGCTTAATTGGTGGAGAATACGGCGGCGGGGCGCTCGACTCTTCACAAGGGGGCGGCGGGTCTAAACGAGTGACTAAAGTTGGATACGGGGGTCGCGACTGCGTCGTAATGGTGCTCACAGTATAACTAAGGGCGGTCGTCTCGTCTTGCAATACTCCACTGGCCCAGGTCTCTCCTCTCCCCTCGATGTGCGGTGTCGCTGCAAAGAAATGTGTTTCTGCCTTCTTCGGGTGGGTTTCGACTAGGCTCGCCCCTGAGATAGCGGAATGAAGGTGGTCGATAATGCATTGTATTGGAGATAAACAGCTTGCTCGGCGTGCCGGAGGCTACGCCGGCACCGTGTTCAAAACTACGCCGGTCGTCGGTTCGGTTCCTGGGGAGACCGGCCGCCGGCCGGGGTGTGTAATTACTCAAGCTCTTCTATCTTTACGTTCTGGGGGTCCCGGTGGGCCCGTTCAATGTACTTGGTGTGGGACCCCCGGGCAAACAGGCTGTTCGATTTGGCGTCGTAAAAGTTCATCGAGGTGTAGGCGAGCCGGCCCCCCAGCTTCTCGCAGATACAGTCCACGGTGATCTTGTTGCCAATGGGGCCGCCGCTGGCGATGTAGGTCACGTTGAGGTCCGTGCTTACTCCGGTGGAGTAGAGGCCCTTGGACGCCACGGCGAGCGAGCCCCCGAGGTCTACTATCGACGCAATTGTGCCGCCGTGCAGAATGCCCAGCCGGTTCACATGGACTTTTTCTACAGTCAGCTCCAGCGACACTTTGCCGGGCTTGGCCGTGGTGATCGCCAACTATCGGTACTATTAGATCTACCTTGGATCGGGGATCGGGTCTCTTACGTTCTTCAAAAGAGTAGGCTCCAGCCCGCTCGTCTCCAAAAAGTTGGTCCATACAGACCTTACAAATGCCACCGTCTTCATCGTTCTGGTGGTCCTCGAGACCGTCGTACTGTATTTAACCCCAGAGTGTGCCTCGGCCAATCGGAGTCGGATTCCGTCTCCAATTCACGGAACGACCAAATTCCGCAGCAGCGCCTAACCAGTATGCCCCTATGTGCGTTACTATGGGCCCTCAGCCGTTGCTATGCATTTTGAGTCCCAGGTAATTGCTTTGCGGTGTATTCGAGGGCCAGCCCTCGAGCTCCCGTAGTTGGGGGTTCCACCCCCAAACCCCCTCGCCAACGAGCTCTCCGCGCAGCGGAGCCCCAGGGGGTCTGGGGGACTGGTCCCCCAGGTAATTGCTTAGAAATGTTTTCGAGGGCCAGCCCTCGAGCTCCCGTAGTTGGGGGCTCTGCCCCCAAACCCCCTTGAGCAGTATCTATCTCTGCGGCTTAGTCAGCGCCGATTGATAACTCTCGGTTAACGGCACTTGACCTTTCAGGTACCACTATACCACTATAGACGAGGACAAAGATGCACGAGTACGAGTTCAACGTTGCCATGAGCTGTTCCGGTAAGTAAAAGGCTATAATCGGAGGGGATTTGCTGACTTTGGTGAGGCTGCTCCAACGCCGTCAACCGAGTGCTTACCAAGCTCCCGGGCGTCCAGGGCATTGACATTAGCCTTGAGAAGCAGACCGTCAACGTCAAGACGGAGGACTCGCTTCCATTGGACACCGTCCTTGACACTATCAAGAAGACCGGCAAGGCCGTCCACAGCAGCAAGGTCGTTGCTTAGCTGCATTACTAGCAGTATTAGTTGAGGGCAATAAATAGATAATTTTATTATGTGACTTTTTACTCTCCAAGGTCTATATCCCACACCCAGTCATTGATGGTGCTGAAGAGTTTCTCCTCAATGGCGTCTCCCTTGCCCGCAGCGACCCGGAGTACCAATTCATTGAGCTCGGTTCGCCCCAAAATGTCAACATGCTCCGCGGTTTTGGCACCGCCTCTAATATCCAGCCGGTCTGGCTGATGCAACATTTCCACCACCGTCACCTTGGAATTGCCCGGATTGAACTTGGACTTGTCCTCCTTCCACCGGTGGCACATGGTGTGCGTCAAGAGCGAGATCGTGCCATCGCCCTCGCCCAGCACCACCGCGCCCGGGTCGCTCTGGGCAATGGTAATGTTCAGGTTGGTCACGTTCTTGTCCACTTCCTCCTGGTAATAGTATCCTCGTTCAGTGGGCTTCCCGACGCCGTAAAAGCAATAAATCTTCATGTCGGGCGCATTCGGCAGCGCCACCTCCAGCGGATTGACCCACTTGCTCTGATCCCGGTTGTTCTCCTTGACCTCTTTTCGGGTACGCGCCAGCCCGTGGGAGTACTGCTCCTGGACCCGCTCGGTAAACCACTCGGGAGCCTGCTCGAACAGATAGTCAATCGACTCGGAAATGGTCAGGTTGCGTGACGAGAGCTCGGACACACTGTTTCTGAACCGAATGAAGTTGCCAAACGACACATTCTGCGCAGTCAGAGACACGTTGGCCTCCTCTAAAGAGTCTATCAGCAACGCCTGCGTATCATCAGGAGCACGATCAATGGTCCCCCAAATGGCATCACCGCCCTTGGGCAACATGGAGGCGATTCCGCCAAACGTGCGCAGCATGTTGGCCCGTTCCCGTCGGCTAAAGAACTTTTCAAGCCCGTAGACCGCCAGCGAGTTCAATTGCACCGTGTCCTTCATCTCGCCACTGAGCAGCGCCACAATCGCCTTTGGAGTGCCCAGAGTCGACCCCGAAATGTCGACAAACGAGTCAATGTGCCGGTTCACCCAGTCGGGCCCGCCCTGGCCGCTGGTCGGGGCCATGTCCTCGACCCACTTGAGGAAGTAGAAGATGACCTGGGAGCCCATTGAATGGCCCATGAGCACCGTTTTCTCGCCCGTCTGGGCCAGGCTGTTCTCAATGGTGCGCTTAAGCTTGGTGAAGTACCGGTCCCGCCGCTCAAGGTCCCCGTACGCCAGTCGCCAATCGTACGCCGCCACGGTCATGGTGTTCACATCATACCCCAGCGCGGCAAGGTTCTCCAAAATCTTGTTCCAGATCCAGTACCCGGGCACAAAGAAGTCTGCTGCTTCCATCCCCTGGGCCGCCCGCAGCTTGAACCCTTGCGGGTCGAGCCCCGTTTCGGGGTCAAGCATAATGTGCTTGAGCCAGCACTGCTTGTCGAGCAGCATAGCCCGCAGCATGTACCACGACCCCCAGAGACGCTTACGAAAGTAGTGCTGCGAGGGACACTCCTCGGTGCCCTCAATGCCCCACGACTCGAGCCCCGTCGAGATGACGCCCGGGACCAGTACGACGGGGTGCTTCACGCCGAGCCCTTCCTCGTCACGGAGATGGTTCCCCACGGCAAACGAGTCGGCCGGGATGGCATGCTGCTTCTCCACATTACGCGCCTCGCGGATAATGCCGGCCGGCAGCATGTCCCTGAACTCGTCCATGATCGAGTCGAAGGAGATCTCGTTGAGCATGTCGAGCGAGACCAGGTCCTGCGACTGCGCCGTGTACCACGCAATGCCAAGGCCAAGGAATATGCCAATGAAGAATATGAACCGCTTGGACTGGGTCAGTTTCCACTGAGAGTCCTTGCTTCTGTGCTTATGGCTGGACCGGTGTTTCCGGTGGTGATGGCCCTTGTCGCCGTCCTCACTTTCCAGCCCACTAGACTCTGAGAGCCGGCGTCGCTGTCGCAGCTCGGACATTTCTATTACAGTACTATGTGGTGTCTACGCCCAATCTCCGATTGATTGGTGATGAAAAATTGATTCAATCCGTGGTATTATCTCTATCGATAAGTTGGGACCTATCGCCTACTGTCTATCTACATGTACAGTACATACCAGGGAGGGGGTGTAATGAGGCGTTTCAGCCACGGGTCATTAAACTCTGGCCAGAGACCGCGGCGGACCAGACCCCAGGGTCTTTTAGATTACCCACAATGACTAAATGAATGGAAATGTTGGCGCATGAATCTCGGCGTGCGGCTCGGCGTCCGTCACGTGAGAGAAGGCCGCTTGAGGCAATTGTTGAAGACACGGTACTCCTTCTAGGGGGTCCTCACCGGAGACATTTGCGGTACAAAATTAGCTCAACGTGGCGAGTGCCCCTGTTCTTTGAACATTTTCCTCGTCGATTGGGGGGATTAACCAGTGCAATTCTCTGCTTGTCGTTGTATTATACATATTTCGGGGGGTATCTGCCGGTGTTCTAATTTAGAAACAGCTTCGATTTTACCCCAGACTTTTCCGAAAACGGCAATCGTGGCGCATCGCATTTGAGATTTATAGGCGGCCCCCTTTAGCCCGGAATCCGTGATATTTAAACAGATAAAAGGACCCGTTTGCCAAGTCGAAAACTTTTTCTACATCTTCATTTTCAGCTACGCGATAGAATATTCGCCATGTTCCCTTCGATATCAAGTTACTGGGACCAGCTTGTGCAACGGCCAAGCCGTAAAAATTTGCCGGTAGAATCAAAACCGGCCGTACGCCAACCGCAAAACGAGCGAGAAGCAGCTAGAGATATTGTCATGGGCTGCTCCCTCGTCTACTAAACCTTTTGAACATTTATTTATTCGTCTATTTATTCCAATACTGTTGTATGATTTAATATTATCTTTTACCCTATTGTAAGGGTGTACCGTGCAAGTGGGCCCTGCAAGACATGCTCGTATAAGCCCCTTGCACTACCGAATTACAGTGTAGTACCTATCACGTAGTAGTTGGTGACCGATCAGCTCAAGATGTGGACAATATGCGTGGGTGATCGAACACGTGCATTCCAATATGACCTCCATTCGTAGATTAAATATCCTCAATGGTCTCCTCGGCCGATTTGAGCTCTAGCTTTTCCTTGGCCACGGTATAGTCCACCTCGTGGTCTCCCTGCTTGGACAACAATGCAGCGATCACCTTGACCTTGGCCCGCGCCTTCTTGGCCATCTTTTCGTACACCTCCACATTCTCGTCGCTGTTCGTCATGGGTATATCGGAAATCATTGCTTCCAGCTGGTTCAAATGCTTGTTTAGTTTCTCGTCATTTCGCTTCCTCCACTCGGCTAGTCGACCTTGCAGCAGCCCGATCAGTAAAAACCGCTGGTATCCCGTCTGAATGCCAAACTGGATCCCTTCGTGGTACCCGGTGCGGCTCCCGTCCGCAAGGCCCTCGTTATACCCGTCTTGGTAGAACCTGTCCGTTAGCCGTGGATGATCCGAAATGTGGCATACTTTTCTTCTAAACTCAACAGCTCGTCAAACACGTCCGCCATCGTTAGTATTTCAGTATTTTATTGTGCATTCTATCGTCTCATGTATGGAATGGATTAATAATTGATCCGTTAAAAAGTGTAATGAATTAACACCGTTAAATAACTCCATTATATTTTAATCGCGTGTATCAGCCGCCATGAGCTATCAGTCCACCAGTTGAGTGGAAATCCCCTCCGCAAACCGGGGCATGGGTTTCGACCGCAGCTTAACGGGGTCCAAGGGTCAATGGCCCAGTTCCGGATCAAGCGATATGGAAAAGATGGTGATGGGTGGACATCCCAACTAGACTATCACTGAAAAATGCAGTTTGATCCTGCGAATCCGCTGACAATAGTGCAAAATGGAGAGGAAAAGAGAACCGAGGAGGAGGAATTGCTAGAAGACGACATGTTTTCGGCGTCGAGGCGGAAAAAGAAGGTGGTTCGCGTTGATCTGTCCGACTCGGAGGAGGAGAATCAAGACGAGGAGGAGGACATGTTTGAGTCCGATACGGAGCCCAAGGACAAGAAAGGCGCAGTGGAGACGCTTGACATGAAAAAGTTTGAGCGGGAGCTTGAAAATGGCGACGAGCGTCAATTATCGCAGCCGGATCAGCCTTCTGATGACGACATGTTCAAAGATAGCGATAAGGAGGAGGACGAAGAGGAAGAAGAGGAAGAAGAAGAAGAGCCCAAGATGGATTCGTTCAATCTCAAGTCGGATATGGACGAGGGCGTGTTTGATGCACAAGGCAATTTCATCCGGCACGCGGCCGACGAAAAGGATTACCAAGACGCGTGGCTGCAAGGGCTTTCAAAGAAGGACATCCGCAAGGCCCGGCAAGCGCACAAGAACCAGGTGGCACAAAGTTCCCACAAAACAGTAGAATCGGCCAAAACTCTGGCGCTCCGACTCGCGAGTGTTCTGAGTAGCGCGGACCAGACCCCGATCCAGGCCCTCAAGGCGAATGCGCAGTCTACCCAGACGGTTGATTTCATTACCGAGCTGTGCACGTCTCTGTTGATTGACCACGATGTTACGACCATCTACGACAAGACCAAACGCGAGATTGAAGCGCTGGGCGGGCTCACCACCGCCGACTCCAAAAAGCGCAAGCGAACTGCGAAACAATATATTCTCAAGTGGAGCAACGATACGCAGGAACACGGTCCGTTCGACGAGGCGACAATGGCGGCGTGGCTCGACGACGGGTACTTTGATTCCGGAGATGCACAGTGTCGGCCGGTCGACTCGGACGCCCCGTTTTGCAACCCGCTGGACCTGTCCTTCGACTAGTTACAACGTCTAACTCATAAAGCTACCTAGGGCACACTATAGAGCGGCCATGGTGTAATCATGCTCTATACCCGGGGTCACGCTGGCGACGAATTTGAGGAAGATGACCAGGTACTGGTCTACGCGGATGACACCCTCTTCAGCCTCATCCCCTTCTTTAACCTCCACTTCTTCCCATTCGTCCTGGTCGGCGAGCCCCATCTGCGCAATGCCCTTCTCCACGTCCTCCTCATCCATCTGGTTACGCAATCGCTGTTCCGCGCGGTCCAGCAGCACCTTCATGACACTGGCGTGCCGGCACGGGTGGATCGATATCAGGGTCAAGTCGTCCTCGAACGGCGCCCGCTCAATCGTCACCGTCTTGTCCTTGTAGTCGCTAATAATGTCTTCAAACATCTCGTCCGGCGACAGCGGCCCGCCATTGGGGTTGAACCCGCTCAGGTAGAGCTTGGGCACGCGGTACGCCGTCGAGTATGCAATGTACAGGTTGTAGGTCCGCGACGGGCCCGTGGTACTCTTGTCCTGGTACACGTCACCCTGCTCATTGTCTTCCAGCTGCTCATCAATGTCGACAATCTCCTCAATCTCCTCCTCCTCTGGCTCCTCTCCGCCGTGGGGGGGCTGCGACGACTTGGCGGTGCGGCTCTTGGCGCTGGTGGTGACCCACCCGTCTTCGCCCTCCTCCACCTCGTCCGAGTCGGCCCCGCCTTCAAACGCGGCGGACCGCAAATGCGAGGGTACGTGCTTGGTTACCAGGTACTGCTTGTCTGCAGGGAGGTAGTCCTTGCGCTTGGACGGGGACGCAGAGGCCCACGACCACGTCGGGAACTTGTAGACGAGGTAGTCCCCCGCCACCACAAACTCCTCTGGGGTAATCTGGCCCGTCGTTTTAAAGGACGAGACATGCGACACGGGGGTCAGGTACTCCCGCAGCTCCCGTATGTGTGAAAGCGTCGCATTGAACATGGTTGGTTATCAATGGAAGGTATCAAGTCGTTTCGTTATCGGTTGATCATATGGCACTAAGGAGAGGGGGCTACAGCCGGGTAATCGTTATCAAAGGCGTGCGTCGATATGCGCAGGGTGTGTATATCTGGGTATAGTCCCAAGTGCGGCGCATGCGGCTTACGAGGCTTACGAGGCTTGTGCGGCGCATGCGGCTTATACGTGGCGTAGGCTCCCGCCTACTCTAAACAGAAGGCTCTACAGTAAGTTACCCTGCACAGTAGTGGCCGGTGGTACAGTGTAATTACCGGAGATCCCTGCAGGGTCTACTTCCGCACCAGCTTTGGCCTGGCTATTCAACCTGCTACCACAGTTCATAATATCAATCAATGCATCCTGTCAAAGCGATCTAATCAGCCAAATCCTTCGTCTTGTAGACCCCGGGCTCCAGGGACCCGGGCTAATGGCGGCCCCCCGGCGTCCCGGGGAGCGGAAAAATAAGTTGGCAAAGGCAAAAAGCCAAAGAGCAGGCCGACTGGACAGGGCAAACACTTTATTCCCACTCCACCATCGATCCAACCACTTGAGAGGGTCCGGATATTGCTCGAGAGAGAGGGGCCTGGGCACTGTCGACTCCCGTACACGAAATCTCCCGTTTTAGCAGCATCAAGCGGTAAAAGATGAATAATTTGTAGCCTCTACGAGGACAGGTGCCCTTCATTCCACGACCAGATAGACAAGCGACACGAAAAGCGCATAAATTGCTTGGTGCTTTATTGATTGATATTTTGATACTTTGGCGCTCTGATATTTCCTTGACCAGCTACTTTGATTGGCCCAGATCAGGAATTGCGCATGCCTCAGCCGGCTGAAGGACCCTCCTCGGTGGGGCCCCTAAAGATGGCCTCGCCGCGGCCAAAACCGTCTCTTACCCAGCTTTCGGCGACCCTGTCGGCGTCCTCGTCGCTTTCTGGGTCTACACATCACCTGTCTCCGCCAAATGGGTCTGCGGCGTCCTCCAACGGGTCGAGTGCCTATAACGGCAGCAGTAACCGGTTCAAGCATTACAAGAAGCCCACCGTGTCGGATTCGCCGCAGCTTGTGTCGTTGTGCCAGACCTATATTGAGACGGAGAACATTGAGGGCCTTGCGCACATTGCGCGGAACCGAGGGCTTCCGCCGAGCCAGCGCCAGTACGCGTGGCCGCTGCTGTTGAGGGCGCACCCATTTGTGGTGGAGCCGAGTATTGCGCCCGAGTTCCCGTCGAGCAGCGAAGACGACCGCAATACGGGCACGATTCCGTATCGGCGGATTGAAAACGACATTGCGCGGTACCGCAAGAAGCTCAAGAAGAAACAGGAGCAGCAGAGCCACCAACACGGCGCCCATACCGAGCCATCGCAGCCATCACAACAACAGTATTCCGGCCAATCGAGCCAGCCCCACACCCAGCCGGCGTCGGGGCCCTCGTCGAGCTTTTTGATCTCGCACCAACAGTCGACCCAGTCGACGCCGCTCTCCGCGTCCCCCAAGTCTACCGCCAGTAGCGGCAGCATGGCCGATGCGTCCAAAATGCAGGCGGCCATTAATGAGTATTTTTCGCAGAATTTGGAGTCGCAAAAGTTTGACAAGATTGAGAGCGCCATCAAGGCGTTTTGCCAAAAGTGGCACAGTGTGGTGCCCTATGAATCCGCCATGCTCCAGGTCGCCGTAGCGCTCTCCGACTGGATATATCCATCCGTGTCCTCTACCGACTCGTCTCCGGTTATGACCCCGGTGGCGATTTCTACGACTGCGCACATGGCCAGTTTTGACGACACGTTTGAGCAGTTTATGATGATTGTGCTACACACTCCCGTCCCCGACCGTGATGGGCCGTATGGCCCCTGTGACTCGCCGCTCACGGAGCGCATCTCCATCTTTTTGTCCGTGTTGCGGAAACAGCTCCCCGAGCTGGCCAAGCACTTTGACGAGGAAGACGTGCTGTCGAGCTATGCTGGAGGCGACGAGTGGCTGCTGTGGTGGATCAAGTGGTTTGGGGCAAAGACCCTTTGCAGCATTGATCGCGGACGGTTGTGGGACATGTACCTGGGATGGCGTCCGGAAAAGACGTCGAGCGAACAGCCGTCTGACCAGATTGGTGTGGATCCGTTTTGGAACGTTGTCGAGCTCGACTCGACGGCCATTCTGGACCTGCATCTCCAACACTTGTTTGCGTGCCTGGCGCTGCTCAAGTCAAAGAAAAACGTGCTCATGGAGCTCGATCAGAGTGAGATCCGTGAGTACTTGTGCCACTTTTCAAAGTCCAAGGACGTGGAGAGTGTTATCCAAGAGGCAGGCGAAATGTATAGAGCCTGGAAA
>JAKTQL010002472.1:244079-282759 GCA_030558815.1 Blastobotrys malaysiensis
CGCCACAGTGTAGATATCCTGGCTCTCGTCCGCAATGGCATCCAGAGTCTCGGCGTTCTGCACCTTAAAGTTGATCCGCTCCGGGTCGACCATATAGGGTCGAGCGAACAGCCGTCTGACCAGATTGGTGTGGATCCGTTTTGGAACGTTGTCGAGCTCGACTCGACGGCCATTCTGGACCTGCATCTCCAACACTTGTTTGCGTGCCTGGCGCTGCTCAAGTCAAAGAAAAACGTGCTCATGGAGCTCGATCAGAGTGAGATCCGTGAGTACTTGTGCCACTTTTCAAAGTCCAAGGACGTGGAGAGTGTTATCCAAGAGGCAGGCGAAATGTATAGAGCCTGGAAATGGGTCGAACGAGACGATTATGACGAAGAATAATTTATATAACTGGGTATACACTAAATGACGACTAAATTGACCAGCTACGATGGTTGTATTCGATGAATGGTTGCAATCGAGCAATGAGGATGAAGAATTATAAATTATATACACTAGTTTGTACAAGAGTGCGCATTTATATCTAATACCCCCAGTCGTCCTCTAGGGAGACAGACGTATTGCCATCATTGAACAAATAGGCCATCTCGGTGACAACGGGGGCTCCAGAGGTCGTAACAGGAGTGGACGTGGCAGCAGGGCCATTGTTGTTCTGAATAAACTGCCTCAGTATGTGCGACTTTTGGTCCTCAGTCTGCATGCTGTTGTGGATCGTGCCGCCCATCTCGCTTCCACTCTCGCTTGGCGTTGGCATAAACGTCTTTTCAAACTTTTCAATGCGCTGCGTCATGGCAGCGCCGGTAGGGGTAGAGAATTGCTTGTTCACACGCGATCGTTGCGTGTTGGCCTTCATCGGCTTGGCGCTGCCCACGCTGCTGTTGCTGCTATTGCTGCCGTTTCGAACCGTCTTGTTGCCAACGGCAGCAGGGACCGCCACAACCGGCTGCTCATATGCCGCGCCAGAAGTCGCCGCGGCCGAAACCGCCACTGCCGCAGCCGCCGCAGTCGCCGTAGTAGAGGAGGACGTAAGGTTGGCCATGGTCGTAGTAGTAGCGTCAAGGTGGTTAATCGTTTCCGGATTGTCGTACCAGTAAGCGTCAGTAAACATTTCGGCTGGCTGGGTAGAGGTCGTATCAGGCTGCTCAATGACATATTCGTACTCTGGCACCGTGACCGGCACGGCCAGACCATAGTCCATGCCCATGTTGAGCGGCGCAGTCGCGGGGGGGATGTAGTCCAACGGAAAGTCGGAATCCAGGCCCTGTGGCTGCGGTTGTGGTTGTTGCTTGACTGGCACCATTTTCTGGGGGGCTTGTTGCGAAAGCGGCATTGTGTGAGCATACTGCATCTGCTGCTGCTGTTGTGGTTGTGGTTGTGGTTGTAGTTGTTGTAATGGCTGAGGAGCCTGCTGGAGAGCAACATACTGCGGATGGCTCGCCAGCTGGTGGTGTTGTTGAATTGACGGGTTTATGTGTAGAGGCTGGCTCTGGAGGTAAATAGGCGCAGGCTGTGGAACTGACGAAGCCCCAAGATACGCCGGACCTCCAGGATTGGCCATTTGATGGGGATGTGGTTGCGGATGCGGTGGAGGATGATGGTGATGGTACATTGCTCCAACTGGTGGAGGAATCATACCTCCGCCGCCATTCATAGAATTGATAATGTTGGCGTCCTGGACGCTTACAATGGCAGAAGTAGAGGCATCAGCAATCATCGCCAACGGCTTGGGGATCCCCTCAATGATTTCCGCCAACTGGTCATGTAAGCTCTGCTGCGAATCGTACCGGAAGGATAGGGCCGGTTCATTGACCGCTTGGGTAGAGGCCATACGCCCCACCGACTCCTTCTTCAAATCGCGCTCCAGCGCGTCCAAAAACAGCCGGTCGTGGCCCACCGAGTACCAGTGGAACACCTTTTGTTTCTTCTGGGTCCGCACGCAATTGTTGCGGTACAAAAAGTCCAGAAACGGCGACTTGGGCTCCTCAAGGATCGCGTCCGTGTCACACTTGAGGTTCCGCAGGTCCGAGAAGATGCCCTCTTCAAACTTCTTCTTGTTGATGACATTGCGGCCAAACGCCTGGAATCGATACGTCAAACACCGCACAATGTCCGTGCCGGTGATGTAAAACACGTTATTCCAGTACACGCAGTGCACAATCTCGTCGTTTGGTAGCTTGAACGGCTTTTTATTCTGCGTGTGATCCCAGTTGGCCGGGGCCGACGCGAGAAAGACTTTAATCTCGATCAGCTCCTTGAGGGTCTTCGCATACTGGTTCGCCAACGTCTCATCTTTAAAAGTCGTGAGATCAGCCATATTTGCGTATCACCAGCCCAAAAAAAATAGTAATAAAAATAAAAAAAAAAAAAGGCTTCTTCTCAACCAGCAAGAAGAAGATATAACCGTCGAAAATAAATTAAAAAAGAGATTTGACAACCGATCAACAGTTCAAATCCCAGTAGTAAAACGAATGAATAAAAATAACAACGAGACCTTCCCCTGAGAGAAACGCCGGGTTGAAATTAGTTGGTCGAAAAGGAGTTAAAAGAGCGAAGTGAAGGGTAGAGGTGTCGCGGTAAAAGTGGGAAAAACGATGCCAACTTGTATTTTTGGGAGGAACTCACCACGCCAATGCCAGCCAGGGGTCTGTGGGATATGCGCTGCAGTGAGACCAGGGGGTAGGTGTGCTTACTGCAGTGGAAAAAAACGCACGGAGTTAATATGGGTCGGTCGGAGGTATCCACGATGACGAGTACCGAAATACGCTAGTACCTGTGCACAGCCGCACCGCAAATGGACAGATGTGATTGGGCACTACTCGAGTGGTGACCAGGGTATGTAATGTGTCAAGCAAGCAAGCGGACTGCGCTCCGATTGTTTGACAGGGCCGGCCAATATATATGGCAGGGGTGGATTGGTAATAGAATAGTACAGCCGCCAGCAGGGGGTAAAAGTTGTAATCGAGACCGGTCTATAGTTTCTTCGTATTTCGCCGATTGAGCCTAATCGACCACGGTGGGTGGCTTTGCGGGAAAAAGATTACCAGTAACTCACCGCCGTTGGAAAAGGGGTTGTAGACGGGGCAAAGCAAAGAAGGTTATGATCGGGTAGGGGTCCGGGCGTACCGGGTAGAGATTAGAATATACAGTAACGAAGGTGAGGGATGGAGAGAGTGCGGTAAAGGTCACCGAATCCTCAAAATTAAAACGAACGAGTGGCTCAAGCTTTTGGGCTGGCTTTGGGGATGACAGACGCAGCTGGTATACTACTGCGCTGGGCTATGCGGGTTCGAGTGTAGGTATTTTTGGTGGAACTTTCCACCGCCATTTATATACAATTGGCATTTTTCACCAGGGCTCTCCCGTCCTCCAATTAACATTAGAGTTAGTTCTTTCTTTTGTCGTTTTTTGTCTTCTCATAATGGGCTCTTTCTCTTTTTTTTTACATCTTCCCGCTAAACCATATGGAGGCGCAGAGAATAGGATTTGAAACACGATCTTAGTACAACCCATTGGGGATGTGCCTGGGCCGAGAGCCGTGGTAGTTGACCCCCGGAGGCTATCCTCACCGGTCCATTCAATTCGGTATTCCCGCCGGCGGTGGAAAGCACTGGCCTCGGAAAGATTCCGGGACCCCCATTCCAACTGGAGCTCAGTGTCCACAATATATTAGTCTAATGTGATGCAATGTACAAATGGCGGATGGGAAATAGCCCGTGTGGCCGGCCCTGCGTGATCGCTCTTCCGCAGCTCTACCCGCCTCGCATCCCCGCGAGAAACCTCTGATCCATTAAATAAGATTCCCAGATCCTACAGCCGTTTTCCATGTCGCATCCACAGAGACTGGGCATCTCCGTATTCGACCCGGTGCCACCCCCACGAGCTCCCTGCTATCTTTATCCAAGCACAACTTAAACGTTAGTTCGCCACTGTATAGTCTATAGTGCTTATGCATTTGCCCGCAAACTCTACAACACAATCGAATGACATTTGCCGCGCTCTTGTGGGATGAGTTTTGAGGATCGGAGATCGTCAGGGGTAACCCCCAACGGGGCACTTTTACCTGAACCTGCATAGCACCCGATGGCCTATAGGACCTTCCAATAGGTTGTGCATGTAATACTCTACAATATCTGTTCATTTCACGTACTGTATATATTATTAGACGTCGTTTCTTTTTCCGCGTAGCCGTTCGCCTGCTATTCATTTCCGTGAAACGGCCTTTAAAGTTTCAAGGCTTTTACCACTACGACCCTGTCATCGGGCTGGCTTCGGCTATCCCAGCGCCATTGATAGAATCTCTTGTCGCAATGGCTACATATGGCATGTGGGAGCGCCATTGTCCTGTCCTCACATATCTAATTCAGGGCATTCAGAACATTCTTACTCAGGACAGCTCGTTCAAATTGAGGTCACTCTAACTCGGGACAGCTCAGTCAAATTTGAGGTCACTCAGGCACAGACAGCCACACCGGCCCAAGACCCAGCCTGAACTGTGTTAAATGGTTCCCGGTGCGGCTCACCCAGGTCACGTGCCCGTCCAAGTCACGTGGTCACCCCCCCAAAATAAGGAGTTCATCCCAAGCCACCATAATGGGCAGCCGATTGACTAGACCAAAAGGCACACAACGAGGAGGGGTGTGATTGAAAAGAGAAGCAAAAAATGAAGCCAGTTGTTGGAGTAAGTAAACGGCGACATTGACATATAGGTGTTAACAAAAGGGTAGAACCTTAGTGCATGGTTCTGCACGGTGCTCTCCGTGTTTGGCGTTCTCATTCTCTCTGTCTTGGGTATGCTCTTCAAGAGCGGACACGAGGCGCTGATGGGATCAATTAACGACCCTGAGGACGGGGCCGCGTAAGTACTCTTTCGTTGCGTGTACCGATTTCTAACCGGACATTTGTAGCGTTGCCAACACCATCTTTGGCGCTGTCTTCGTCTACCTCCTGTTCTTCCTGTTCTGTGGTTGCCAGCTCGCCTTGCACAAGCGCCAGAACCGAATCCGACTATAGACAGGCCCCCATTTAGACAGTTATTTATTCGCATAAATATAAACATTATATATACAATTTACTGGACGTACAATTGGCCGTAGACCCGCTCGCAGTGTGCTCGAACATTGGGGCCTACCTGCTTGGCCAGCCACGAGTCCTGGGCGTACCGGAGAATGCAATGAACATAGGCAAAGAGCGTCATGTCGAGGTAGTAATCCTCGGATAGAATGTCGTACCCTTCTAACCGCCGCTCAAACAGGTCAAGGCATTCCTTGGCCCGGTCGCGGATAATGCTCTCAATCGCCTCGTTTCGCCGCGGCCACCACGACTCGTATGCCTTGGCATAGCCCGGATATCGCTTGATGAGGCGCTTGATTAGTACGTACGACATCTCGCTCGACAATGCTCTCTGGATCAACGGTGCTGATTTGTCCACTCCGTACACGGTGCGGCGGGCGGGCTCGTCGTCGAGCATTGTCAACACCCATGCGTCGTCCAATGCAGTTTCTATCATCGACTTGGACACCTGGTCCTCGCCTCTTTCCACTGGCTTGCCCGTTTGACTTGTGTGGCTGATCCGTCTGATAATTGCATCTGGTGTGCTGCATACGACCGCCGTCTGGCTAGTACGCTCTGGTTCAACAAGCATAAGTGGGAGCTCACCAGTGCTGTTTATTCGCCTGTTACCAATCTCTACTCTGACCGCTGCATCGCTATTGGAATGCCTAATGACCGATTGGGCAAGCAGCCCCCGCGGATCAGTGCATACTCCGTCGTCGTCTATACTGTAGACATAGACGACCTTCCCCGAGCTGTGTGGGCTAAAATCTGGGTCTAACGATTTCAGCGGGAACGTTTCAAATACTCGTCGAACCCCTGCTGGAACCTTCATGTTTCCTGGTCGATAATAGTGGTTTGGATTTTTCACTCCGACATGCCGTCCGACCAACCACATAACAGTTTAGTCTCGTCTCCATTGAACAGGTGTAGGTTATAAACCACCAGAGATTGTCCGAGAACTTTTTATGACAGAATAAAATTATCGTAGATATGCAGAATATGTATTAGCGAATGAAGAATCATAGCATTGCTTCACTATTCGGTAGGCTTGTTGCTTTTCTTATACTTTTGAATGACCGTAGAGATATGGGCCCGGTACCGCTTCCCAGCCTCCCGTTCAGTCATGAATGCCGGGCGTTCGCTGCTGTACCCAGCACAGTCAATGCCTAGGTCAATACAATTTGAACACTTGGGCCAGCCTTCGTCACATTTCTTCCTCCGGCATCTGCATGTCCAACACCCACTTTTCGACCGTGGAAGCCGTCTTTTCTTGCGCCCGTTCGAGGAACTAGACCCATTGCTATTGTAGCTAGTCTTTCTATGTGCCGTTTTAAGCGACTGGTTACCAACATCAACGCAGGTCTCAATTTTGCCCTCTGAGTAAACTCTGTGCGACAAAGCTCTATTGGACAGTTCTGCCTCAACCTTTGGTGGAGCGATGTCTTCCTCTTGATTGGTACAATCTACCAAACCATCTACAATTGGGCTCTTCAAAGTCTCGAAAGAGGCCAAATTCTCCTCTCTTGCACGTAAAGGACTAAAGCTAGGTTTAATCTCAACCGCTGCAGTAAGACTAAACCCTTGAAACAATTCAGGGACAGGCTTCGCCGCAGTTATTTCATCCTCAGTGGAATCGAACCACTCAATGGTAGCGTCCAAGTCGTCCCATGGCTTTTCGCTCAATTCGCTGTTATTCTTCTCTGGCGCCAATGTGATGGATTGATCCGCCCCTTGTTTATACGGTGCAATTGGATTCATATTTTACCAGTTTAATTTATTAACCGCCACCAGTATGAATGAAAGGTTGTTTATGGCCATGCGCGGCTCAGGATCGACTCTGGAGCCGCACTAGCCGCACCGGGTTGAAACCGAAACACCAGACATTGTTCTACACTATTAACCAGTAAGCTATTAACCAGTACGCTATTAACCAGTACGCTATTAACCAGTACGCTATTAGTCTCAATTCAAACCCAAGCACACCAGTCCGCAAGCCGCTTTCGAACATCCCGAAGATCCAAGGCAATGTTCAGACGCGTATCCCCACATCATATTGCATTGGCACCTTTTAATCCCCTCAATTGCCCATTTCGACTCCAGCAATGCCGTGACCGGTGGACCGATGCATTAGCCGTGCCGCCATACCCTCATTCAACCGCACGAATCATGCAAACGGCGCACCGATCGATCAATATATCAAGTACCGGACTCCATACTAGACCAGCAGAGAATAAAATGAGTCTTAGAACTACCGAATACGCCCAATCGCTGGACAAAAAGTACCCCGCCGAGTTCCGAAAGGAGTTCTACATGCCCACGCTCGGGTCGCTGGGGTCCAAGACTGCGACTAGTGCGGAGGATCAAGCCCGAGAGTCCCTCTACTTTTGCGGCAACTCGCTCGGTCTCATGCCCAAGGCCGCTGAAAAAGAGGTTCAGGATGAGCTCAATGCGTGGAGAGACCGGGGCGTCATCTCCCACTTCAACCATCCACGGCACAAGGGCTGGGTTGCCATTGATGAGAGGATCCCAGACCTGTTGGCACCCGTAGTCGGCGCTCAGAAGCCATCTGAGGTTGCAGTTATGAACACTCTGACCGGAAACCTTCATTCTATGATGGCTGCGTTCTACCGACCTACTCAGGACCGGTACAAGATTCTGTTTGAAAACAAGGCGTTCCCATCCGATACCTATGCGCTGCAAAACCAGGTGCGATTGCATGGCCACAGCATTGAGGACGGCCTCATTGCCTTGTCTCCTCGGGAAGGAGAGTTTACTCTGCGCACTGAGGATATCCTTAAGAAGATTGAGGAAGAGGGTGATAAGATTGCAGTGATGGTGTTCTCCGGTATTCAATACTACACTGGTCAACTGTTTGACATTCCAGTCATCACCAAGGCGGCCAAGGCCAAGGGCTGTGTTGTCGGGTGGGACCTTGCTCATGCGGTGGGCAATGTACCACTTGAATTGCACGACTGGGACGTTGATTTCGCCGTCTTTTGCACTTACAAGTACCTCAACTCGGGCCCTGGTGCCATTGGCGGGCTGTTTGTTCACTCCAAGCATGATAACGAGGATATTCCACGGCTTGCTGGGTGGTGGGGGAACAACCCCGTGACGCGGTTCCAAATGGCAAACCATTTTGATCCAATTGTCGGCGCTGGTGGGTACAAGATGTCGAACCCAAGTGTCCTCAACGTTGTGTGTGTCGGTGAGAGTCTTAAAATCTTTGAAAAGGCGGGGTACATGAAGCCACTTCGAGAGAGAAGTGTCAGCATGACCAACTACCTTTACGAGCTGCTTTCCTCGTCCGAGTACTATCTTCCGGTCGAGCAGGCCAGTGGCTATGACAATATTAAGGAGCCCAAGTTCACTATCATCACGCCCGCTGATTCGAGCGCGCGAGGCGCTCAGCTGTCTGTGCTCTATCTGCCTTGTGGCAAGGGTGTGATGCAGCATGTATTTGAGTACGCCGAGGACCGTGGTGTTGTTGCCGATGAGCGACAGCCAGACGTTGTCCGGTACGCTCCAAACCATCTTTACAACACTCACGAGGAGTGCCTCAAGGTGGTCGAGCTTGTTGAGGCTGGTATGGCCGACTTTGCCTCCCAGCACTAGTTTATGTATGAGTTATGCCATGTTGTCATTGTATACCGTTGCCATTTATTACATGAATCGTAGAGGTTAGTTCTTGTTATCCTTATCCCATTGCTCCTTCCAGGCCGCAATTCGTTCTACATTGGAATCCATATCCTCGATCGTATTACTCTGTAGCTCAACGACAATCTCCTCGGCATAGCCCTCCCGGGCGTCCTCCAGTACGACCTGCATGATCTCGGCGTCCATATTCTCCTCAACCTTGTTATCGGCATACCCTCGGGCCTTGAGTCGGTCGTACAACACATTGGTCTCGGCTCGCAGCACCACGACCAGATCAATCAACCGCTCGGGGAAGATATCACAAACGTGCCAATCAATGATGAGACCACCCTCTTCCAGCTCTTCCTCAATCGCATCTAGAACCTTGTCCTCATCAACAATGGCACTCTTACGCTCCTCGTCATAACCCGTGACACAGTCCCGCTCCTTGGCGATCTCGTTAATCGACATGAGCTTCATGCCGTCCAGGCTATCCGCCAGGGTCTGCGCATGGCTGGACTTACCGGTACCCTAAACAGTTAGATCTTAGCGATAGCAGTCTAAAAGCACCTACCGGAGTACCAGTAACAACAATGTTACACTTTCTAGCCATTTTATCAATATCTCAACACGATCTCTACCGTCTAGTCGATATCGAAAAGATTGAACAAAAACATAACTTGATTGGCCGCCAAAACGTAATTCACTTTTCCTCCCACCATCGGCGACTTCGATCACCACCACCAAGTGCAATTAGGGCGAAAGCGACAAATTTGACTTGAAATCACGAGAATCCGAGAAATATGAATAGACAAGGCAAGTTCATTGGGATTGGAGGAGAGTGCGGAAGCTAACTTTAGGCTGTGTAGTGCCTGGAGGCCGGTTTATACAACCCACCCAGCAGAGATCAACATCGGGCACCGTGCCAGGATCACGCCCGTCGACGACTCCACGGCAAGGTACGTGAGCAATAGAGAGGGCGGATGAATGGAGGCTAACTGGGAGGTAGTGAATGGCCAGCTGTGGAACCAGGCGCGTCCGGGCCAGCAGCCGTCGTTTGCGCAGGCGGTGAGCTCTACGACGACCACGACGAGCACAGCGGCGCCTGCTCCAGCCACAGCCGCCACTGCTCAATCGACATTGAACCTGTCAGATTTCCCGGCGCTGGGGACCGGCGCGGTTATGCGACACACGGGCTCGCCGCGGCAAAAGGCGCCGAGTCTGGTCAACAAGGACGACGCGGACGAGTTCCCTGCGCTGCCGGGGGCGGGGGTGGCTTCTGGGGCTGTGGCGGATACTAGCGACCCCAAGAAGGATGAAAACGACATGAACAAGTTTGGCCTGGAAGGAATCCTTAGCATTATCCGGATGGAGCCCAACGACCAGACCACGGTGGCCATTGGCAACGATCTTACTAACATGGGGCTTGACTTCAACCCGACCAGCCAGCCGCTGTCGCGCACGTTTTCGTCCCCGTGGATCGAAACGTCCAAGCACAAGACGGAGCCCGAGTTCAAGCTGCCGGCGTGCTACGAGGTGCCCGCGGCCCTGGCGCAGAAGCAGGACTTCAAGATTCAGAACTTTACTGAGGAGACGCTGTTCTACATCTTCTACACAATGCCGCGGGACTCGATGCAGGAGGCTGCTGCTGCTGAGCTCATGAGCCGCAATTGGCGATATCACAAGGAGCTCAAGCTGTGGCTCACCAAGGATCCGTTGAGTGAACCAATCCAGCAGACGAACCAGGCAGAGCGTGGCATGTACATATTCTTCGACCCTGTCGTATGGGAGAAGGTAAAGGTGAGTATTTTGGTTTGATGGTTTGATTCGCGTAACTAACCCTGCTTTAGAAAGAGTACGTTCTCTACTACCCGGACATTGCATAATTTATATACACTGTGTGTCCAGTCCATGATATGATATGACCACTCAATGTTACAACACGATGCTCATGTACCGTCTCTGGGGCCAACCCCAGCGACTCGCTCACTAACCATTAACTGTTAATTAGAATAATTGGCCCACAGTCGGTGACCCGCAGAGGCCCCCGGAGGCCCACGGCTGGGTTAAGAAACTACCAAAATAACTGTCATTGCTGCAAAACCCCGCTGATACATAGCCAATTCATTTGCTACATTGTTCAACCTCACATTCGACGTCACCCACATGGACCTTCAATGGCTCAGACTAAACGCTCCAAGCTCAATTCCCCGTCAGTCCAATTAAGACCCCAAATGTAGCCCCTAATTAAGCCGCTTCACTACGCATCGTAACATCTCGCCATTCCGAGACACGGGAGATCTATAGATCTAACCAGCAAAACGGCCAATTGGTACCTAGCCACATAACATGTAACCTACACGGCTACAGGGCCCCAACCATCGTGCTGCAAAGCGTGCCCTGATGTCATGCAACCAAGGCTCAACCAGCCTCCTCCCTACCCCCTTGATGATGCGTCTTTTTCCAACCCTGTACCCATACTGCGTGCGCGCGCACTAAGGCGCATTGGCCGGTGCTAAAAATACAGAGAGGATCTCGAAAAATGTCTCACCGTATCGCCCTCTAAACGTGGAATTGAACCCTCTTTTCCCACCGACATTTCACTGCTTGTGCCCATTCCATTCTGTCGCGTTCTGTGGATCCCGGATTATTGCCAGCCGGAGTAGACAGAGAAGGGCGTTTTGTCTGACCAACAGGGACAGTATTACCAGTAAGTTTAGACTCTCTTATGTCGCATGGTTCTAACTAGAGATTTAGTGGATAGAGCCGGCTCGTTTAGACGCAAAGGCTCGCAGAAGCGCAACTCGGGCAAGGAGAGCGACTACCAGTCGTTTGACGCCGAGTCTGCGGCGGGTGCGGAGTTCTCGCGGAAGCGATCGCTGATTCGGCCAGAGCGGTCGCGTATCGAACCAGGACACCCGCAGTATCATTATACGCAAAAGGCCGCGCAGCAGGCAGGACACATCAATGTGTTGCCCTCAACTACGGGTAACGACCCGGTGCTTCAGGAGGGCATGCAGAACATCCCCATGACGGAGATGTCGCGTCCTGACGATATTAGAGAGGAGAGCGAGAATTCGTCTTCCCCCGATCTCAAGGGTGCACAGAGCGTTGTGTACGGCCTTAATGATGAGGTTGACTACCACCGGACGACGACACAGGCTAACAATTACGGCCCCCAGCATATCGTTGACAATGAAACGCCAGACGCGCCATTGCGAGACCCGGCTACCGGCGCCCCAGCCCCGGGACGGATGACTCCAGGCCCCAAGAAGCCGGCGAAGCAGCCCAAGGAAGGCATCTCTCTATGGGCGGCGTACTGCAAGGTGGTCACTTTCTGGGCCCCGCCGTTTTTGTTGAGTCTATTTGGCCTCAAGGATAAGGCGCGTCAGATGGCGTGGAGAGAGAAGATGGGCCTTATTACCATTATTCTCTACGTGGCTGCGTTTGTGGCGTACATTACGTTTGGTTTTACCGCCACGGTTTGCAACAACAATGTCCTCCGAATGCGTAACAATGAGGTGCCTTCGGAGTACCTGATCATCAATGGCCGATTCTACGACCTGTCCAAGTCCAAGCACCCGGCCGCTCAGGGCATTGGTGAAAACACGAACATTTTGTACCCGCCTGTCAATGCGGGCGGTATGGACGCCTCCTTCTTGTTCCAGAATGTTAATGGTAATTGCAAGGGCCTCATCACGCCAAAATCTAACTCGGATATCCCCCACAATGGCGACGATTTGGCGTATTACTTCCCGTGCGACGTGTTTGCCCAAAACGGCACCACCAAGCCGCCATCTGACATCAAATTCTACGAGGGTTACGCATGCCACACGTCGCACACGGCGCGAAAGGCATATTACAACCTCAGGGTGGCCGGCGAGGTCTACTTCACCTGGGATGACATCAAAAACTCGACTCGTAACCTTGTGGTGTACAATGGTAACGTGCTTGATCTTGACCTGCTTGGGTGGCTCAGAACCGACCAAGTCGAATACCCTTCGGAATTTGATGACTTGCGCCAGGATTCTACTCTTCGAGGCACCGATGTGTCGCAGTACATGACCCATGGCCGAGAGCGACAGGTTATGAAGTGCTTGACGGAAACCATCAAGGTTGGCTACATTGACACTGAGCAGATTGGCTGTATTGCATCGCAGGTCGTGCTCTATGTGTCTCTTGTGTTCATTATTGGTATTGTCGGCGTAAAGTTCTTGTTCGCGTGCTACTTTAAGTGGGTCATCTCGGGGCGACAGGGTGCCTTCTACATGGACCGTAAACAGCTTGAGGAACACCAGCGCCAGATTGAGGATTGGTCCGATAACATTTACACCCAGGGCCCCATCAAGAAGGCCCCCGTCTACCCATCGGCCCGAAAGGACCGCCAGTCCAAGATTATGGCCCGCCGAGGCGACCGTAACACTGTACACAGTATTACCATGGGCTCGCAGATTCCTTCGGTGTCCACTTCCAAACTCGTGCCTGGCAGTTCTATTTACCAGGGTAACAACTCTCGAAGCTCTCTCATGATGCTTAATCAGTTTGATGGAAACCAGTCTCTCTTCTCAGCCGATACTTCCTATCGTGGAGCTGGCTTGGATGATGAGTCTAATTACACCCAGGAGAACCCATACTCGCCAGTCTCCCCTGCGGCTAACAACGGAGTTCTGGTGCCGGGTATGCCGGACTATGTGGTCCCTCAACCACCAGCAGGGTACCAGCCATTTGGTTTCCCACTGGCCCATACTATCTGCTTGGTTACTGCCTATTCCGAGTCGATTGACGGTTTGCGAACCACTTTGGATTCCATTGCCACCACTGAGTACCCCAACTCCCACAAGCTCATTTTGATTATCTGTGATGGTGTTATCAAGGGTTCTGGTAACGATCTTTCTACTCCGGAAATTGCGCTCTCCATGATGAAGGACTTTACTGAGCCACCGGAGGAGACTCAAGCGTATTCCTATGTCTCTGTGGTGTCGGGTTCGAAGCGTCACAACATGTCCAAGGTCTATTCCGGTTTCTACAAGTATGACGACGATACCATTGAGCCATCCAAGCAGCAGCGAGTGCCCATGATGGTTATCGTAAAGACTGGTACTCCATCTGAGGCTAAGTCCGCCAAGCCTGGTAACCGAGGTAAGCGAGATTCTCAGATCATCTTGATGAGTTTCTTGCAGCGAGTCATGTTTGATGAGCGAATGACTGAGCTGGACTATGAGATCTTTAACGGTATATGGAAGATTACTGGCATTGCACCCGATTTCTATGAAATCGTACTTATGGTTGATGCCGATACCAAGGTATTCCCCGATTCTATTACCCACATGGTTGCTGAAATGGTCAAGGACCCCGAGATTATGGGTCTGTGTGGTGAGACCAAGATTGCCAACAAAGCGCAGTCTTGGGTCACCATGATCCAAGTGTTTGAGTACTTCATTTCGCACCACCAGGCCAAGGCTTTCGAGTCTGTGTTTGGCGGCGTCACCTGTCTTCCTGGTTGTTTCTGCATGTACAGAATTAAAACTCCAAAGGGAGCTGATGGATACTGGGTGCCTATCCTCGCCAATCCAGACATTGTTGAGCGATATGCTGACAATGTTGTTGACACGCTGCACAAGAAGAACTTGTTGCTGCTTGGTGAGGATCGATTCCTGTCTACTCTTATGCTGCGAACGTTCCCTAAGAGAAAACAGATCTTCGTCCCCAAGGCGGCATGCAAGACTATCGTTCCTGATGAGTTTATGGTGCTGCTCTCCCAGAGACGACGTTGGATTAACTCTACCATTCATAACCTGTTTGAGCTGGTTTTGGTTAAAGACTTGTGTGGTGTGTTCTGCATTTCCATGCAGTTTGTCGTGTTTGTCGATTTGGTTTCTACTCTGGTTCTTCCGGCTGCCATTGCCTTCACCCTCTATGTCATTATTATTGCCATTGTGAGGAAGCCTACCCCGGTTATGTCTCTTATTCTTTTGGCACTGATTTTGGGTCTGCCTGGTTTGCTCATTGTCATTACAGCTCACAGAGTTTCTTATGTCTTGTGGATGCTTATCTACCTCATTGCACTTCCAATTTGGAATTTCGTTTTGCCGGTGAACGCCTACTGGAAGTTTGACGATTTCTCTTGGGGTGATACTCGAACCATTGAGGGCGGCGATAAGAGCGGCCACGATGACGGCGAAGGTGAGTTTGATTCCTCGCAGATTGTCATGAAGCGATGGAGAGACTTTGAGCGTGAACGGCGACGAGCAGTCCCAATGCCACAGACTCCATGGAACAATGGCGGTTCTAACTCTATGCTCAGTTCATCAAGCAACGCATTTGGGCAGGGTCGATCTACCAACAACAGTTCCGAAGATTTGCATAAACCGGAGGAAGTCAACGTTATTTAAAGAAAAGGAAGAAAAAGCCTGGGATATTTTGGGGGTTTCACTGAAAATTTTGTCACGACTAGAAACCATATAAATTAATGAAATTGTAATTTATTCACAACTCATTGGCCAATTACCAGGTAATATTTGTAAACATAGCATGGTAGTACTTGTAGATAATTATGTCAGTACCTGCTGTAGATATTAATTCATTAACTCGTTACTTTTTTAATGGATCCACTGTCACAAGACTGTCGTCTTTGGCATCATCTCGTTTATCATTGCTTTCAAATGTGTGGTCCATCCAATTGTCATCTAATGGCTCATCTTCATCCAGGAGATCAACTTCTTCCTCCTCCTCCATATCCCATATGCTCTCCGCAAGGCTGGCCGCTGGCGGTTTATCAGTCTTTTCTACACTGGTCTGTTTATCGGGTTCTACACTCGACTGGGACACAGTGCTTGAAGGTCCGTGAACCTTTGATTGGAACTTTGATAGCAAATCAAGTGTTGCCTTCTCACGTTGCTGGAGAATATTAGACGTGACCTTCTTCTTAACTAGCGCAGGATTATAACGAGCCCTCATCTCATCCAACACCGATATTGGTTCGTTCTTCTTTTTCTTCTCCAAGTCGTCAGATCCGTGTATTGATTTTTTGATAGAAGACTTTAACGCCGCAATCTCGTCTTCAATTGACTTTGGCGGATTCGCTTCTTTGACGGAAGAATGTTGGACTGTCCGTACCTCGGGTATATTTTGACTGTTCTCTTTCAACTCTTGTGGCTTCTCAACCACCGGCTCAGCCACTTCCTGTACTTTTTTAGCGCCTTTACTCTTCTTTCCAAGCAGTTCATGGGCGGACTTCATTTTGACTTTCTTCAACGCTGGACCCGAATCTTCGTCTTCTTCGTCATCCCCATAGGAGAGCCGAACAGCAGCCTTCTTCTTTTTGGTCTTCTTCTTTGGGCTATCCTCCTCTACTTGTGAGGTCTTGCGATCGTAGATCAAGTCGTCAAAATACGGAATAACGACTTCCGCGCGTTCTATTTTAGGTGGGTATAACGGCCTTTCGTTCTCATCTGTCTCGAGTTCGCTTATCTGCAGCACATTGAACATTGTTTCTCCCATTATCCTGCCAAAACATGTGTTCTTATTATTCAATTCTGGTGTGCTGGTCAGAGTGATAATGAATTGTGATCCATTGGTATTCTTTTCACCGGTATTAGCGCAGCCAACCATACCACGCCTAGAATATCTGATTCGAGAATGGAATTCATCTTCAAAAGTGCCCTCCTCATATATAGATGTACCTCCATATCCGGTTCCCGTAGGGTCGCCCGTCTGGACAATAAAGTCCGGTACCACGCGATGGAAGATGCAATTGTCGTAATAACCGTCTAGGCAGAGCTGGATAAAGTTCCGACTTGCTTTGGGTATTTCTTTAGCCCATATTTCTATTTCGACTGGTCCCTTTGTCGTGTGGAGGACCACTTTCGCGCTGGTCGACGGTTCTATACCCAGCGATGACATTGTCGCGAAAAGGTTTGGTGATATGGTACCCGTCGGATCAAATCTCCCATCAACCCTTGCGTCTACTACCGGTACGGAATAAGGGCCACATTAACACGTTAAGAACTATGCGGTAATACCACTAAGAAGTACTTCTAAATATGCCAACACTCTCTGATTCTGAGCAGATATGGTAATTGCTCTCGTGATTAGTGGCGAAATGTCACAAATGTGCGGCTTGAGGTTTTCCAAAGAGCCTGTCAGGGTGTTCAACAAGTAGATAAGCTCCTCTCCCTTCAGCTTGGGGATTGGAGAATTACCACGTAGAGGACTGTCACAGATATGGCGGTATAGGACCTGGGCCATTCGTAGCATAAGCCAGCTATGGCCCTGCTTCAATCGCGCAAGCTCGTCAATGCACAAATACGCAGTGTAGTGTCGTGACACTGGCGCAATATGTGCGGTAGAGCCACGCCGAGGTGCCTTGACATATTCAGCAACCGTTTTGAAGCTTGTAACCGGGACGTGATATAGCTCTGAGTTAGCATAAAGCACTTCCACCAGTCTCTCCCAAAAATGCTGTGGTACATTTTCATTGTCTGGTTTAATGATCTCCATAATCTCACGGTATCCAGCAACATCAAATCGTTCATACCCGACATTATGGTTCATATCGGACCCTTCTGTTTTTGAAATAATGCTAACACAACCGTCCAAAACAACTCCCCAGATTTCTTCATCCAGTTGCAAAGGAACGATGTGACCCGTCAATGAAATGAAATTTTTCGTAGCAAGTTGCCATAACTGAAGGTCACCCTTGCCAATAATCGGGCACGAGAACTTGGCCTGCATCGGTTTCAGTAATGCTGACAGAACAGCAAGAGCGGTTCCATTGCTCTTGAGCGTATTGAAATCAATCACCTTACCAAGACAATGCTCAAGGTATGCCATGGACACTTCGCATAACTTGACATAAGTTGGAATGCGGAATGAAGGTTTTTGAGAGTCCTCTTGCTCCTTTTGGAGATTCTCGGTTCGGTTTGAAAACGGAAGAACAATTGTTGACGCCAACAACTTGCATATCAGACTAACTGTCGTGTCGTCATCGAGCTCAATTGCTTTAACCCGGGTCATTACGGCCGATTGAAGCGGGGACATGTTTTCTTTATCAGCATAATAAGGTGGAAGAGCAGGGAAAGATGCGCATCTGCCAAAAAGAGCCGCTGTCTTCTTCCTATTCTTCTTACTCACGGAGGAGGACAGGTTGTAGAGTGGCTCGTGGATATTAACCAGAGCAGCAAATGCTTCCTGTGATATCTTTGGATCAACAATTTCTGCTGGCTGGTCAAAAACTGGCTGTCTGGTCCAAAATGCCCAGGTAGATGTAAGGCATTCATCAGGGAATGATAGACCATTATCGCTGTCAAACTTTTCTAGTAGTGACTTGAGGCCCCGATATACAGGAACAAGGATGCTTGGACTCCTCGTGGTAGGGTCAATAGAGGATACAAGATTCGTAAAGTAATCGAGAATAGCACCCCAAATACGCACGGAAAAGTCTTCTTGCTCGATAAATATGGGCATGAATGTAGCATACATGTTGCTGAGACCAGTGATGGCTAGTGCCATTGTGTCGTTCCATCCCTTAATCTCCATTTCTTCCTCGCGGACCCGCTCTTCTGGTACCTGTGATGGATTAATCTGTCGCTCTGGTTGTCGAATATGCATAATAGCAGGAATGACAACGTTTTGACAAGCTAGCCACACTTTGGCAACTAACTTGTTCCCATGAGCATCAAACACCCTAAATAATGTTTGGAGTGCACCGTCTCTTACCTGAGGCCGCATATTAGTTGCAATTTCAGAGAGTTGGAGAAGAGCAAATATCCACATTGAATGAATATTGTTAGGGAATTCTTCCGTGAGGCCAGCATCAAGTTCTTCTCTGGTTGAGATGGTAATGCTGAGATCGGACGATTTGCCCGACACGAGGCCTCGCAGATGATCTGATAGAATCCAAAATATAGAAATTGCCGTGAATGAGATATTGAGGTCTTTCTCTTGATTGCAAAATCTCGTAAGAATGTTGATGATCTCAATTAGACACTCCACAGGGACAAGTTCCAAGAAATCGTTACAAATCAGCTGCAAAGGAGCAAATCCTGCTTTAATCAACTTGCAGGTACTCTCATGCAGGAGTCTTGGTAATTCAACCTCAGTGGCTTTATCCACTCTCTCCATATACTTGAAAACAGTGTTGATGATGTCCAAAACCGTATCCCAGCCATCCACTATATTGCTTCCACATTGTCCCAGTATCCTGTGGAGATTCTCGATCAGTGCAATATGAATATCTGATTCGGTGGAAGTCATTACCGCTAAAACATCCTTTTGGGGCTTGGGAAGCGAAATAATCGAATTTGCTCCATCAAGTATTGCTGACAAAATATTCCGTTGTATATGTCCTGCATCATTCGATTTCGTGTCACCAGACACAGTCATCATAATATCATTCACGATGTCGTTGAAGAACTCAACGCCTTTGATTCGTGCTTCAGGCGTCACTGTGCGCGTGGAAATGACCTCCTTATAATGACCACTGAATAGCTCCCATGTCTTGAGCTCAGATTTGTCAGTAAACCTAAAGTCGTTCGACTGCAAGATCTTTGCTAGCAACGACAGAAGGAAGAACTGGCTTGCATCATCGTCCTTGAGGATCCCAACATTAGCATAATCACCATTAGAATCCAACTGTAAAACCATGTCAGACCGAGCCTTTAAACTGTAGACCAGCTCATAAAAAGCATCAGAAGAGTACTCTTTTGTACTTTCCAAAAGCTTCAAGAATGTATAATTTAATGGCTTGTACTCAGTCCCCATGTTCCCAAAGAGTTGGGCACTGTCTCCTCGTACATAGCCTGATGATCCACGGGATAGCACAGCATCAACGCTTTGAATCATTTCAATAATCACCCTCCAGCTCTTCCCAAGCATAGGACCTAATGAAACCCCTATACTCAAAAGTGCTCGGCAGCACAACAGATTCCTTCCATTCAGCCCAGACACGGGCTTAATACCTGGGCTATCTCTTCCGCTACCAGTAGCAGTATGGATAGTCGATGAGCTAGCAGATCGTTGGTGGCCATGCTGGAAAGTGTTGACAATGCTCTCAACGCTCAACATTCCACTGACTTGTCTATTAGTAGAGCTGTTAGACACTGGTGACTTTGTGTCTCTAGATGGGGAGTGTGGAGTCGATGGCCCTGCATTTCGCAGAGGGATAGCATTCTTCCCTAGCATGACCATAAATGCATCCCTTGGTTCCACAAGATCTAATACTCCAGTTGAATGTGTGAACTTTTGGGCCCCCTTCACCAGATCATGAAAAATTGAGGAGTCTGTAGTTGCACAAATAAAGATTTCATAGAAATTAAGCACATCCTTCCAACAGTTCTTAACAAAAGCGGTTGATGATGCCAGATTATCATCATCGTCATTTTCAGTCACATATTCGACCACTCCTTCTGAAAGGGAGGTAACGCATCGCAAAACCAACCAGTATAAGTAAGTTCTAGGCAAATGAGGCGGAGCTGACTTATCCAGCTGATCAATAGTTGCGATCTTGACTGTTGATGTTTTCGCGGAGATACCTGCCAAGGAAGCCAATTCTTGATCAGGAAGCTCGCCATCAGGACCAGTTGGTAGAACAAACTGTGAAGATGCTGGGCCAAACCCAATCGCTGAAGGGTTTTCTTCCGCTATCTTTGCAAATGCAGAAACCATTTTGTGCACCGAGTCACGGCGCTCCGCATTAAGATCATACTCCTTGTACAGGTCATCAATGATAGTATAATCGCTGCAAAGACCCTGTAGGGTCTCCGTGCAGAGAACTCTTTTCCAGTAAGGGGTATCCTCATCTTCCACGCTTTGGATAAGCATCGAGAGCATTACTTCACATTCCACTTTTAAAATTGAAAGTTGATTTTTGAGCAGAATGAAAAGCACACGCACGACTCTCACTATAACAGGGAATTGTCTGCTTTCTGCGAAGAGTCTCAAAACCATAGGAACTGCTGTCTTGCTTAAATGCTCGGCAAGTTCATCATGTCGGGCAAATATGTCGCTATGGTTAGTAAGTACGCTCTCTAGGAGCTCGAGTCCGAACGGCTCAGTCAATGCTTTGGCCATGAAAAACGAGGGGGAGCGACCGTCGGTAAGATAACAGACGTCTATGAATACTCTAAGCGCATCATAGGCAGCCTGAGTCAACTCGACCTCTTTATCTCTTGAATTGACAGTCTGGTTCTTTTCGGCTCCTTCTTGATCAGTTTTGTCTACTTTATCAAACACGAGGGTAATCAATTGCCGAAGCGTCGCTGATGCAGTATTCGAAACGACATCATCCCTACTCTGTTCCTGTAGATATGCACATGCTTGTAGCAGATTGGCAATTGCCAAGTCATAAATATAGGCGCCATAGTTCTGCATCAGTGGATTGAGGCATTGCAAGACTTTCAGTTGGATCTCCATTCCCAGTCCAGTAATTTCCTTCAAGGCTTCAATCACATGGTTCAATTGATCCAATGGGAGTCCAAAGTTGTTGATTAGAACACTGAAGCTCTGTATAGCATATGGACAGTATTTCGGATTCTTAGTGTCGCATGCCATCAAGAACGGGGAAATAAAAGATGGCTCATTCGAAAGTTCTGAAGCCGTTAATACTTATTCATTCTAAATTGAACGATCCAACCTACCCTCAAATACCTGTTTTCCCTGTTTACGCTCTGATACGCGTTTGATAGTCTCCAAGCTCTTCTCGGCGGCCTGTACATGTTAGTCTTTAACATCTCCAATAAAATTTACATACTTGGCGCAGATCAGTATGACGCCGCCGAGTGTGCGAAATCAAGTGGCCGAGTTCTGTTACCAATTGATGCACAGAAGCCATATCATATACTGTTATTTGATTTAGATATGAAGAGTCGAAGTGATAGGAGTACCCAATACATTCCACCCTGTCAATCCTGGGATCCCGATTGATGACTAAGCTGCACAGCCGTGCATAATGTGAAACAATGATCGAGCCCGTTACATTTACACCCTGTTCAACCGTTTCTATGTATTGGTATAGAAGTGATTGACAATTAATTCTCTAATTGCTAGTTATATTTATTTCGGTAAAATATAATTGGATGAGAAAAATACTCCATGGTTTATATAGTTGTCGCCAAACCGTTTTCGTTATGACGTCCAAGTCTATTTCCGGTATAGCGCCATCTTCTGTGTATAGTATAACATTATTTTCTTGGGAAACCATGCTGGCCAGCGCGTCGTAATCAATTTTGGACGGCCTGTGAATTATTTAATAACCCATGGACCAGTCGTGTTCTTGTAGAACTAAGGCAAGCCCTAATTTTTGCAATTGTCTCGATTAATAGAAAATTGTATCGGAGCCAATTGTGTTGTGGATTGCAGCCTTCCAGAATTTCCTGAAGTTCTGTAGCAAATGCTAATACCTGTTCTTTACAAGTCTCCTTTGAGAAAGCGTGAAAGCGTTAGTCAGCCCTAAAACAATAAGCGGTAATTCATTAGGAAATTGGTACAGGGAGATAGTACCATTGGTAATCAGTAACCCTTTACAGAATAGATTCCAAATGCATCATCATATTTGATCAGGTGCCCCAAAGTATCTCCATACTGCGGGTATCAGATCACTCTACTGGTGTAATTACATGCCATGATAAATAGCCAATAATCTAATAACCGTGGGAAGGATGATGAAGTCAAACGAATTCCAAAATAAAATTCAGCATAGAAAATAAACAGTACATAATCACTATTATACAAAATCTAGGCACTCACTGCGATTTCTTTAATTTGCACTCGCTGCTCAATTCCACCGTGGCCTAGCAAACGAGTGTTGCCCATAAGATCCAAGTCCACCTGACGAGCACACTGTCGGCCCTCTTGAATACCCCAAACAACAAGACTCTGTCCTCGTCTGCAATCACCAGCGGCATAAACCTTATCACCGACGAAGTATCCATTTGGTTCTCTTGATTGAATAGTGCCCCTCGGGCTGCGTGGAACGTCAAGCTTCTGAGCCTCAGCCCCAACAAAACCCATTGAGAGTAGAACCACATCTGCCAGGAAAACTTGTTCAGAACCAGGTACCTCTGCCATCTGCCAGCTACCAGAATCAGACTTTCGCCACTCAACCCTGACTGTCTTCACGCCCTTGACGTTGCCATCTTCATCTCCAACAAACTCTTTAGAAAGGATACAGTATTCCCGCGGATCTTTACCATAGTGTGCGGTAACTTCGCTGTGTCCGTAATCAACACGGAATACCTTTGGCCACTGTGGCCATGGGTTGTCTTTAGCTCGGACCGCTGGTGGATCAGGAAGTAATTCAAAGTTAGTGACAGACTTGGCACCATGACGAACCGAAGTACCCAAACAATCATTACCAGTATCACCACCACCAATGACAAGGACATTTTTGCCTCGAATGAGTTGCTCGACCTCTTCCAGACGATCATCAAGCAGGGCCTTGGTGTTCCACTCAAGAAGCTGCATGGCAAACATAATGTTGTTCAATTCTCGTCCAGGAATCTTCAAATCTCGAGGAATAGTTGACCCAACAGCAAAAATAACTGCATCCGATTGGGCTTTGAGTTCATCTACCGTGATATCTTCTCCAACGTCGGTATCCGGGATGAAAACGACGCCTTCGTCGGCCATCAGCTTGACTCGTCGCTCAACTACCCGCTTGTCCAACTTCATATTTGGGATGCCATACATCAAAAGACCACCAATTCTGTTGGCTCTTTCATATACGATGACAGAATGCCCGGCCTTGTTTAGCTGATCTGCGGCAGCGAGGCCAGCAGGACCAGAACCAACAATAACCACCTGCTTGCCAGTTCTGTGAGATGGAGGGTTCGGGGCCATCCAGCCTTTCTCAAATGCATAATCAATAATTGCGCATTCAATACTCTTGATTCCCACGGGCTCCTCATTAATTCCCAAAACACATGCACCCTCACAAGGAGCTGGGCAGATTCGTCCAGTGAATTCAGGGAAGTTGTTCGTCATGAGCAAACGTTGGAGGGCATCGTACCACTTGTCTTTAAATACAAGCTCGTTCCACTTTGGAATCACGTTTGAAATAGGACAGCCAGTATTAGACTGACAGAAAGGAACTCCACAGTCCATGCATCGTGCGGTCTGGTGTTTAAGATCGTCTTTAGTCAATCGAGTGCTGAGCTCATTCCAGTCCTTGGTCCTGGACTTGGCTGGTCGGTATTTCTCCGTTCTTCTCTTGTACTTCATAAAACCCTTTAGCTTATCCAAGCTTTCAACCTTCTTAGACTCAGCTTTCGGGTCAAGAATAGCATCCTCAAGGTCCCCAAGCTTTGGTTCTGCGAACTTGATACTCTGAACAATACCATTTGCGTGGCTTCGGCTAAGGCGTATGGACCGCTTTCGCTTCTGCAACTCGCCATTGGTAATATCTGCCTCAGGGTCCACTTTGACATTGTGGAAGATATCCTTGATCTCCGACGTAATCGACAGCTGGTTCTTCTTAGACTCCTCCTCAAGTACACGCTTGTAATCTGAAGGAAGGACCTTAACAAAACGCGGCAATGATCTGTTGAAGTTCTCCAAAAGCCGCCCAGCAAGAGGAGATCCGGTGTACCGCTTATGATCCTCAATCAGGCCCCTGACGAAGGCAATCTCAGTAGGATCAGTTATGGCACTGAGTTCGACCATCTCTTTGTTAACCTTCGAACTGAAATCTTGCGCCATATCCAGAACATAGGCAATACCACCAGACATACCAGCCGCAAAGTTACGACCAGTCGATCCCAAGACAACCACTCGGCCACCAGTCATATATTCACAGCCATGATCGCCAACGCCCTCAACTACCGCAGTGGCGCCAGAATTTCGAACAGCGAATCTTTCGGCAGCAATTCCTCTGAAGTAGCAAGAGCCAGAGGTAGCGCCATACAAGCAAGTGTTACCCACAATGATATTCTCTTCAGACCGGAATTTGGATGACTTTGGTGGATAGACAATGATTCGACCACCAGAAAGGCCCTTTCCAACGTAATCGTTAGCATCGCCCTCTAGCTCGAGGGTGATACCTGGAGCAAGGAATGCACCAAATGACTGACCTGCAGAGCCATTCAAGTTCACGTGGATAGTGTCGTACGGAAGACCATTTTCGCCATATCGTTTGGACACTCGATAGGACAATGTAGAGCCCAAGCTTCGGTCAGTATTGACAATGTCGGCCTCAATTTGTACCGGAACCCCCTTCTCGAGAGTCAGTTCAGATTCATCAATAAGCTTATTGTCGAGACGGTTATGAAGCTTATGATCCTGCTTTCGAACGTTGTAGGTAGCAACTCCTGGCCTCAACGTATAGGCAGGCGTCAACAAGGCAGACAGGTCGATTAGCTTTGCCTTTTCCGACGCATCATTTCTGACGAACAGCTTTTCAGTTCGACCAACCATCTCATTGATAGTTCTAAAACCGAGCTTAGCCATAATCTCTCGCAGCTCATTAGAAATGTAGTAGAAGAAGTTGATGACATGCTCCGGAGTGCCTGTGAACTTCTTTCTGAGCTCAGGATCCTGAGTAGCAATCCCGACAGGGCAAGTATTGAGGTGGCACTTCCTCATCATGGTGCATCCCATAGCAATGAGTGGAGCAGTAGCAAATCCCCATTCTTCAGCACCAAGGAGACAAGCAATGGCAATATCACGACCAGTTCGAAGTTGGCCATCCGTCTGCACAACTACTCGACCTCGCAGGTCATTGAGCACCAGGGTTTGATGAGTCTCAGCGACACCAAGTTCCCAAGGAAGTCCGGCATACTTGATGCCGGTCCACTTCGATGCACCAGTACCACCATCATGACCAGAAATCGTGATATGATCAGCCTTTGCCTTCGCGACGCCAGATGCGACAATGCCTACACCAACTTCAGAAACCAGCTTGACAGATACGCGAGAACGCGGATTAGAACACTTAAGGTCATAAATCAACTGCTTGAGATCCTCAATGGAGTAGATATCATGGTGCGGAGGAGGAGAAATGAGACCCACACCAGCGGTTGAGTGTCGCGTCTTTGCGATCGACTGGGAGACCTTGTGTCCAGGTAGTTCACCACCTTCACCGGGCTTAGCACCTTGAGCCATTTTGATCTGGAGCTCATCAGCATCGGCAAGGTAGTGAGATGTGACACCAAATCTACCGGATGCAATCTGCTTGATGGCTGATCTCATCGTATCACCATTTTCATTCACAAAGGAGCGTTCAGAATCCTCACCACCTTCGCCGGTATTCGACTTACCCCCAAGTCGATTCATAGCAATGGCCAATGTCGAATGACTCTCAAAGGAGATAGAGCCATACGACATAGCACCAGTCACAAATCGGCGAACAATCTCCGTCCAGGGCTCTACCTGCTCAATAGGGATGGGCGAGGAGCTCTCAAAGTCAAAATCAAGAAGACCTCGCAAGGTACAGTTCTTGATTGCTTCATATTCTTTGGCCGAATAAGCCTTGTACGCATCCTTGTTCTTATTCCTGACTGCATCTTGCATATTTGCGATTGCCGCCGGTTCGTTGACGTGGGCATCACCACCATCTCTCCAGTGATATTCACCCGACTCTGGAAGACCAACTGGTCGCACAGTCTCTCGGCCAGGGAATCCACGGCTATGCAACGAAAGTGCGTCTTGAGCCAAGTATTCAAACCCAACACCGTCGATTCGAGATGCAGTGCCAGGGAAGCACAAGTTCACAACGTCAGTATTCAGACCTAGAATCTCAAAAATCTGGGCACCCTTGTAGGAAGCAAGAGTGGAGATACCCATCTTGGACATAACCTTTAAGATACCATCATTGATGGATTTCTTGTAGTTGTTAATGATCTTTGCTTCCGACATTGGCTCCTTAAAAAGACCCTCCTTGTTCATCTTGAGGAAAGTCTCAATTACCAGGTAAGGATGAACAGCATCAGCACCAAAACCAAGCAACGTGCAAATGTGGTGGACCTCTCTTGCTTCAGCAGTCTCGACAATAAGCGCTACTCGAGACCGCTTCTTCTGCTTAACAAGATGCTGGTGGACAGCGCCCAAAGCAATGAGCGACGAAACTGCAACTCTTCGATGACCAGAGTTTTTGTCAGAGAGCACGATGATCTTGTTGTCATTGTTGATTGCCTCTACAGCCTCTTCACATACTCTGTTGACGGTCGCAAGATAGCCTTGTGGCCCTTCAGACGTGTCATAAGTAATATCAATGACTCCCAGGGTCCACGATGGATAAAACGTGGGGAGGTTCAATAGAGTATTGAATTCCTGGAAGGAGAGTACTGGTGACTTGAGCAAAAGCCTATTACACTGAGAAGCCTTAACTTCGAGCAAGTTCTCCTGTGGGCCAACGAAACACTCCAATGACATGACTATGCTCTCTCTGATTGGATCGATTGGAGGGTTAGTTACCTGAGCGAAAAGCTGTCTGAAGTACTCGTAGATAACCCGAGGTTCACTGTTGAGGCATGCTAGAGGTGCGTCGTTACCCATAGATCCCAGAGCCTCCTTACCCTCAATAGCCATAGGAGCAAGGACGAGACTTATCTGCTCAAAGGTGTAACCAAATGCCTTCAGTCGAGGGTCTTCTTGAACGGGAACATCATCCACAGTGGGGGAGAGGGGTAGTCCGTTCCCACCATTCTCCATGCGGCCATACGCCTCCTCAAGGTCAATGGCATTGGCATGAATCCACGACTTGTAGTCGAAGCGAGCACCCACTTGCTTCTTGAGTTCCTTGTCATCGACGATTCGGCCAAGTTTAGTATCGACCAGCAGCATTCTACCTGGCTTGAGTCGTCCTTTTTGCACAACAGACTCTGGGTCAATAGTTATAACTCCGACCTCAGATGCACAGATCATAATGTCGTCAGAGGTAAGGTAGTATCTGCATGGCCTCAAACCATTCCTATCAAGGTTGGCACCGCAGTAACGTCCATCGGAGAAAGTGAAGAGAGCAGGGCCATCCCATGGCTCCATCTGGCAGGCAGCCCACTCGTAGAATGCCCGCTTCTCAGGGTCCATGTCAGCATTGTTTTGCCATGCCTCTGGAATCATGAGCATAACTGCCTCAGGCAACGACAGAGCGCCGTTAATTACCAGTAGCTCTAGGACATTGTCAAACGCAGCAGAGTCAGAGCCGCCTTCCTCAATGATGGGGTATAGGAGCTCGAGCTCGTCGCCAAACTTTTTGGAACTCATGACCCCCTCTCTAGCATGCATCCAGTTCTTGTTCCCTCGCAGAGTGTTAATCTCACCATTGTGGGCCGCCATCCGCATCGGCTGGGCCCGATCCCATGAGGGGAAGGTGTTGGTCGAGAAACGAGAATGGACCAGGGCAAAGTGGCCTTCGTACTGCACATTGAGCAAGTCGTAGTAGTACTCGTACACCTGCACGGGTGAGAGCTGACCCTTGTACACAATGGACCGGTTAGAAAGCGAGCAGATGTAGAACCACTCCTGCTTGTTAATGGCCCGGGTCGCTTGCTTTCGGAGCACAAACAGCTGGCGCTCGAATTGCGACTCAAACTCCTGGTCAAACTGGTCCTGGTCCGAGTTCTCAGGAGAGGAACCCGGGCCGTAGGCAGCCTCGAGGACTACCACCGGCTGCAAGATAAGTGGCTCCTTGGATTTGGCCGCCGGGCCCAGGATGGAGGAATCCGTCGGCACGGTCCGCCAGGCGAGAATCCGCAACCCGAGGCGCTCTGCAAGCTCGGTAAACACCTTCTGAGACTTGATTCGCGTCTCATCATGCGTGTGGAAGAACAAGTTTCCGATTGCGTACTGGCCCAGAGGTGGTAGGGTAATTTCGGGGTTGGTGCGTCCAAACTCGGCGACGAAGAAACGGTGAGGGATAGAGGTCATAACACCTGCACCATCGCCATCCCGGACGTTTGATCCTACTGCGCCTCGGTGGGTCATATTACACAACAGGTTCTTAGCGTCGGACACAATTTTGTGCGAGACTTGGCCTTTGATGTGGCAGGCAAACCCGACACCGCAGGCATCCTTCTCAAGCTCAGGATTGTAGAGGCCCTGTTTCTCGGGCAAGGCTCCAGCCCACGAAGTGTTTGTCATTCTACGACCTACGTAACAATTGTTAGTAATTGACCCCTTGCACGTCCTAAATGAGGGTACCTACCAATGTTTCGAAATTTTCACGTTCGATTAGACCTGGATTATTTTTTTTTTCAGCTCGTTGTCGACTATCAGTCGATTATCTCCTGTATGATCCCCAAATAGTCTACGTCCATTAGTTAGTTGAAAGCCCTTATCAGTAAATCCGCACACTTACAACTTTAAAGATCACAAATATGAACAATACGGCAGTACCTCGGTACTTTCAATGTACAGTTTACAATTGCTTAACTCTTACAAACGCGAAAGGAGGAGAGAAAAGCGTAGCGTGTCAATCCCCAGTTCGAATTGACTTGTCTGATAAGACCGAGAATGAGGATAATTTATACCCCCATGGCGGGAGCGTAATGCTCATTTGTGACAGATCAGGTCAACCTGCCCGAGCACACTATGCAACGTCGGAACAAAGATAAGGTGTACACTTGCATATCAGCCGCACTGATAAAACAGGGTCCGGCCAATCACAATGCGGGGTGATATGATTACCCACGCCGAGTAAGTTTATCCGCGAGCCGCACGCGGACAGCAGCGCATTCACATGGGATGCAGGCCAATGAACCTCTTATCGTGGTGATATTCATATGGGTTATCCCCGCTCCGATACACGATATGTGTACGATATGTATGGGTGTAACCCCTCAGCGGCCGGGATTAAAGGGGGGAGGGTTACGGAGGTTTAAGGGTTTAGCAGGGAGGTTACATAGTGGCTAATGGAGTTATTGGCCCGTCGGGAAGCAGTAGGATCATGTCTATATTAGTATTTTAGTTGGGGGTGTGTACAAATTACTCGTCGTCAGAATCGTTCTCGTCGTCATCATCAACTCCTTCCTGAGCATCATCCTCGTCGTATTCCCACTCGTCGTCGGACTGAACCGCTTCGACCACGCGTTCCTTACGCTTGGACTTTTCGCGCGCAAACTCCTCGGTAATCTGCTTACCCACACCCTCTCGGACGGTCCGATTGGCCATTGAGTCCCAGACCTTGACTGTGCCATTGCTGCCTGCAGCCACAATGTGGCCGACCGTTTCCTTATCCGGCGCGAAGCTCACAGAGAAGACCTTGCCCACATCGAGATCTCGCGACAGAATCATCGAGGGTCGGTTTTCGGTCAGGTTCCACAGCTTGACCGTCTTGTCGGTTGAGCCGGTCACCATGAACCCAGGCATATGCCGGTTGATGTCAAAGCTAGTAACCTCGGAGTCGTGCGCCTGCAGGGTCCACACCGCCTTTGACTCGTTTCGCGCGTCAAGCTTGTGAATACGGCCATTCTCCGTAGAAACGTAAAACTCGTAGCCGTTGGAGTCCCACTTGAGACCCTCAACGTCGCCGTCCAGCTTCCACCGTCGCTGGCCCTCGCCTTCGCCGGCCCGCAGGTCGGACACAATGGCGTGGTGGTCGTACCCGCCGGACAGCAACACGGTTGCCTCGGTCGGGTTCCAGGACACAGCCGAGACCTTGCCGTCGTGGAATCCAAACGACTTGGCGCACACACCCTCGTTGAGATCCCATAGCTTGACCGTCGTGTCTGCAGAGCCCGACGCAAGCAGATTTCTATGCATTCGGTTCGCCGAGAGGGAGAGCACGGCGTCAATATGGTATTTGTCGTTGATCTTCTTCTTGAGAGCCTTCTTCTTCTGCTTGCTCTTGAGCCCGGATAGTTCTGCAATTCCAGTGTCCCCGTCAGGTCGACCCAGAACCATGTCTGGGTAGACACTGTCGACCACGTCGAGGTTCCAGATCTCAATCTCGGGGTCAAAGGTGCTGATAGCGGCGAAATTGCCGGGTCGTGCGTCATCCTTGGTCTTGCCCACCCGGTAGTCGAGCCACTCTACGCACAGCGGGAACGAGGAGAGCAAAAAGTCGTGGTGCACGTACAGGTTGTTACGCGCAATCTCGGACCCATCCTCCTCCGCCTCGACCGTGTCGTCGTAGACGTAGACTTCAAGGTAGGAGAGGTTATCCTCGGTTCGCGCCGCAAGCACAAGGTTATCGGTCGGCATAATCTGCAATTCCTCCCGCTCCTCGTCCTGCTCCTGCGCGTCCGGCAGGGTAATGTATGGGTCCTTCTCGTCGGTTCCCTCGTAGTACTGAATGTTTTTGCTGCCAAAAATGCCCATCGGCTGGCCCTCAACAGCCTCCTCTTCGTCGTCGTCGTAATGCTCAAGATCGTACTCCTTCAGGTCCTCGTCAATCTCCTCCTGATCCTTGAGGGTGGCCGACTCTCGGGCCTCCTCCAGATCTTCCTTGGCCTCATCGAGCCGTAGCTGGGCGAGCTCTGAAATTCTGGAAATCTCCTCATCATCAAATTCGTACTTCTCCGGATACTCGGCGGCGTAGCCCCGGGGCACCCAGGTTGTCGAGGAAATCATTCTTCTCTATATACTGATAAGAAGATCTAAACTGGTCCGGTTTGATATAAATTTCGAATTTTTTTTCACTTGACTTAACTTGACTTAATCAGCCGCACCCCTCGCAGCCCTGCTAGTCGCGCCGCACCGCACCGCATACATTGACTGTTGAATAGAGCAGAGGGTATAGCTCGCATTATCTATCTTGTACAAGTTGTAAATAAAGTATCTTATACACGTGCTGTGTACACTTTCTGATGGATATCGTAGACATTAACGGCTATAGTGTAACGATTGATCCCCCCTGTTTCAGCCGTCAAAGGGGTACCTCTTCAGAGCACACGGTTGGTGGTTATCGCCTACATTATTCTTAATAGATTGGCCGTAATCCCAGCCTCCAGCGCCCCGCAGACTCCTCTCGAGGCAGGTACGGATAGCGAGGTGGGCCTCGGACATATAGTAAGGTGGTGTTAATTAGCCGGGAATATACTAATGGTGGAGGATCTCCAACGACAGCCGTTCGGTACACCTGGAGGTATTTTACACTCAAACACGCGCTAATAATTGAAACGTCAACTAGTTCGCCTGTTAGTACACGTATTTAAGCTACCTTCTTCCCCAACCCTCTTTCCACACGTTTGCGACAACACATTTGGACATGTCGGAAGAGTCGAAGAGCGCTGGCGACAAGCCAGTGAACCCCAAGAATATGGCGGGCATGCGAATTGAGGATCTCCTCAAGATGCTCAGCATGTCCCAGGAGAAGCCCCAGAAGACCATGGAGGAGTACAAGTTCTGGAAGACCCAACCGGTCACTGCTCTCGGGGCCGAGGTCGACTCCGAGGGCCCTATTGAGACCAAGGACGTCTCTGAAGTGCCCCAGACCCCGCAGAATCTGCCGGGCGATTTTGAGTGGTGCACGGTCGACATCACCGAAGATGCTCAATTGCAAGAGGTTTACGACCTGTTGTACCACAATTACATCGAGGACGATGACGAGAGCTTCCGGTTCAAGTACTCTGTCGAGTTCCTCAAGTGGGCGCTCATGCCCCCGGGATGGCAGTCAGACTGGCACGTCGGCGTGCGGGTCAAGTCGACCCAGAAGCTGATTGGATTCATTTCTGGTGTTCCGGCTGTGCTCAAGGTCCGGGAGGGCGAGCCGCTCAAGGTGGCCGAGATCAACTTTTTGTGTGTCCATAAGAAGCTGCGGTCCAAGCGGCTGGCTCCAGTGCTCATCCGAGAGGTTACCCGAAGAGTTAACCTGACCGGGGTCTGGCAGGCGCTGTATACTGCGGGTACTCTGCTGCCCACTCCAATCTCGACCTCGCGATACTACCACCGGTCGATCAACTGGCCAAAACTGCATGCCGTCGGATTCTCGCCGTTGCCCATTGGCTCCACACCAGCTAAGCAGGTCGCCAAGTACTCTCTGCCTGCCGAGAAGACCCTCCCCGGATTTAGGAAAATGACCGAAGAGGATCTTCCTGCTGTCCACAAGCTGCTTGTGGAGTACCTCAAGCGATTTGAAATCATCCCAGTCATGGACGAGGAAGAGCTCAAGCACAGTCTCTTGGGCTCTCCAAATGTTGTATACCCATATGTTGTCGAGGAGAACGGCGAGATCACGGACTTTGTGTCCTTCTATGGCCTGGAGAGCTCTGTGCTGGGCAATGACCAGTACGACGCCATTAGGGTGGCCTACAGCTTTTACTACGCCTCCTCGGCGGGCATTGGGGGCAAGGTAGATCAGAAGAAGCTCAAGGCACGGCTCATTAACCTTTTCAACAATGCTCTTATTGCTGCCAAGGGTCTCGACTACGATGTCTTCAACGCCCTGACCCTTCAGGACAACCCTCTGTTCCTTGAGGAGCTCATGTTCGGCTGCGGCGATGGCTTCTTGAACTACTACCTATTCAACTACAGAGCTTTCCCAATTCATGGCGGTATTGACCAAAAGGACAAGAGCTTGGTGTACAAGCCAAACAAGGGCGTTGGCGTTGTCATGCTGTAAATGCAATAACATAGTTTACTATACCTGTCCATTGGCTGAAATATGGCAAATAGGTCGATTACATTAGATTACGCGTCAAAAGCTATTAGAGATATCTACAGGGCCACAAATGTGCCTATTTTAAAGCCAATAAGCATGGCTACTTTTTGCGGTGGAAAATGCTGCCGCCACTAATGCAAATGGTCGGAATGAAAGTGAAAAAGGTAACAACCCCCAGGGTAAGAGATGTCATTGGCCATCCTCTGCTGTCCATGACGGCGCCAGAAACAAAGGGACCGACAAGCGCACCGAGAGAGAATGCGACATTGAAGAGTCCATATGCTTGGCCGAATCCTCGACCTGGACCGAACGCACCCGGCGTTTCCGCCTCTATCATGGTCACGACATTGGACAATTCTGCCAACATGGGAGAGAAAACCAAGGTGATCGAGACGCCGACTAGAGCCATCAACGCTACAAACAGGACCACCTGCCCCACGGTGTGATGGTCCGGCACCCTTAGCAATACCAGGAACATGCCAGCGAAGAGATAACCTGCTGCGCTGATGTACTTTGGTCCAAATTTGTCCGCACACCACCCGGCGACAGGTTCTAAAACTGCAGGTACTGCGACAGCAAGGAAAACCAGGCCGGCAGACTGAGAATCAAAGCCAAAGAGCTCGTTGAGGTGAATCGTCAGCGTCGTGTCGAGACCAGTCATGACCCATGCCTGAATAAAAGATTGGAAAAGGCACGTGAGAATTCTCACATTCTGGAGGAGTGTGATAATAGGCGGGAGGTTGATCTTACGGCCAAAAATACGGATTGACGTCTTCAGCATGCGCTTAGGCTTAATCGGATCCGGAACTTCGCTATCCGAGCTATGCTCGACGCCAATGTTCTGTTCGGCATTTGTGATATTTTTCTCCTCCGGGCCGGGTTGATTTTCGGCACCAGGGGCTTCATTTAGATCACTGGTGTCCATCACTGCATCCTCCGAAGGCTGAGCCGCGGGTCTGGCCAGCTCCTTTTCAATTTCTTGTGGGGATAGACCCAATCTCTCGAGCTTGCCCCTAAGCTCCTTCTTCTCGATCATGAGTAACCGGAGGACAATGTCAAAGACCAAGATACCAAAGCAGACGTACCATACTGCGTAATACCCGGCATTCTGATAGATGATGCCTCCAAGCAATGGTCCACAAAATACCCCGAGACTCATGCCAATGCCGGGGAAACTCATGAGATAGGCAATCTTGTCCGGTTCAGCCGTATCTGCGATCACCGACAACCCCACAGTCCATACCACTCCGGCGGATATACCGAGCAGCAGCCGTCCAACCATGAAGAGGGCGATCGACTTTGTAACGCACAGGATAACGGTGGATGCCACCAAAACGAAGAGCCCGGCGATCATTGAGCCCCGCCGGTTATTCAGCCGATCGCAAATGTACCCAAAGGAAATCGATCCCACGATAAGCCCTGCAGAGTAGATTGCCAGGCTCTGGGAGACGGCGCTCTGGACGCGATCGTGGGCTAGGCCCATCCGGAACTCGAATGCAAAGGGGATAACTGGAACGACAATGCCATACAGGAAGATGTCTGTGAAGACGGCCATGGTGATTACAAACACAATGAAAGTCTGGCTGGATCGCAACTTGATCATCCGGTAGGACGACAAGAATGGGATCCTGATCCCTTGCACAGCTTGGGAAAGGTTAGATAGCGCTGCCACCATTGATCTGATCGCTCTTCGATTGGTTTTCAAGATATATTCGAGCTACTCTAGTTCTAGGAGATTTCTATTCCCATGGCACACTTGCTAGTTATATTCTCTCCAGCCATATCCGATAGGGTTGAATGGAGTCATTAGTTGAGCTAAAAAAGTGTGTCTCGGATCGAGATTCCAAAAAGAGTATTGTACCTACACTATCTAGCCGTGCGCCTTGGCATTGCTCGCCTTACCATCGTATTGAAAACGATAGAGGTCCGTCAAGTCGGGACCATTGGGCAGTGCAAGGGAGGGTATTCGCGGGTCTTTCGGTGCCAATTGTGCAGTGGGTCCACTGGGATTTACCAGTGGTTTGATCTACAGTAAATCCGCGGAGCCGGCGGGTGCCATTTCTGGGGTTGCAACTGCTGCTAGCGGTGGGAATGCACGGACGGTGCCCGGGCTCCGAGCAATCCCCAGGTTCGAATGTTGTGCTGTGTTGTACTAAAGACACGGTACATGCGGGTAAATCTCTGTATGTGTCTGTGACTTTACCCTTCCCAAAGTGGAAAACAGTCCTGCATATTGCGAGCGCACGCAGGAGGGCCGGATAGGGAACTTAATTAACTTGACTGGGAGAATTGGCTGAAAAATTTGCTTGCCCGCGCTGGCTGGGTGCCGGGACGTGACAAGCAATCACGCCCAGTCGAACTATTCAACACCGACCGACAAAATCGACAAAAAAACTTACCACCAGCAATAAATCACAATGGCGGCCCGAGTTACTTACCGACGAAGAAACCCATGTATGTACTATTTGGAGGAAATGGAGAGAGAGGAAAATGCTGTGGAATTTATTGTCTTTTGAAACGAGCGTCGACAAGAGGAGTGAAGAAATCACGATTATGGCTGGACCGACCGAGACTACGATAAACGACAATGATGAATATTATAACAACAACTGGTAAAACGACTGCGTATTGCTCGCCTTGCTTATCGCAGTGATTGGGGATTTGTCGAATATTCTGCTCAAGATGCGATGACTTCCAGGCACTAGACCTCTCTTCAGCTTCAGGTTGCACTTGCGGACATGTTTGCTAACTGAAATATAGACAACACCCGATCTAACAAGGTCAAGGTCGTCAAGACCCCAGGTGGTAACCTCCGATACTTGCATGTCAAGAAGCTCGGCACCCGACCAAAGTGTGGTGACTGTGCTACCGCTCTCCCAGGTATCCCAGCTCTCCGACCACGACAGTACGCTACTGTCTCCAAGCCAACCAAGACTGTCCAGCGAGCTTACGGTGGCAACCTCTGTGCCAACTGCGTTCAGTCCCGAGTTGTCCGAGCTTTCCTCATTGAGGAGCAGAAGATCGTCAAGCGAGTCCTGAAGGATACCGCTGAGAAGAACGCCTCCAAGAAGAAGGGCAAGAAATAAGAAATGTAATGTTTGACGGGGTGTGATTTACTGAGTAGGTTACGCCATAGAAAACCAAAAAATTGTATTTTTTATTGTGTAGCCTGCAGTATTGTCTATCGTTTCAATCGTAATCTGGGAAGTGTGCTATACTAATTGTGTACTGTCTACAAAGAGTGGATGGTAGAGTACTATGGCCAATGCTTATGCTGCAAACATATCGTTATTGCAATGCATTAGTGTGGATGGGGAATGAACGGCGACACCCAACGGCTTTAGACGGGTCGATTGCAGGTACAATCCAGCGCACATATGTCTACATTGTTGGCCCCGAACGAAGGTGGAGACGGATAAGGGATATCATCTCCACGTACGGACTCCAATATCGGGGGTCTATGCGTGAGTTTCCCTACTCGATATAACCAGGTACATTGCAGAGACCGTATTACACCTCCGTACATGCCCTAACTGCAGGCAATCGCGTGGCCCCAATACCAGAAACCTATTGGAGATGATCGACACCTACGGCACGATGTCGTAACGATTGGATCGGCTAAATACGCCGGCACTGGGTGAACGTTATCTGGGTACGTTATACAAGTGTATATACATCAGCGGACCACTATCTACTGTGGAACTTTAACGGCACGATAGCGATCCGTATGGGTTCAATGATCTTCCATTTGTGTTGGCTGAGTGCATCGGCCATTACGCCGACAGTGGGGTCGATATGCTACCTCCTATTTCGCAAGGATGGCTCGTAGACTATAAAAGGCATTGGTATTTCGATCAATTGACCATTCTATTCCTTTCTAACCACTTCAATTGCAATGCTTTTCTCTGCTGCTCTCCTCACTTCGCTAGCTACCGCTACTTCTGCTTATGTCCTCGGCCAGGACGTCTCCAGCTACCAGGGGAATGTCGACTGGGCTGCTCAGAAGAGTGCCGGTTCCAAATTCACTTTCATCAAGGCGACTGAGGGTACCAGTTACATTAGCGGCACTTTTGGCAGCCAGTACACTGGCTCTTACAACGAAGGCATCATCCGAGGTGCTTATCACTTTGCTCTGCCAGATGTCTCCGATGGTGCCACTCAGGCCTCGTACTTCTTGAGTCATGGTGGTGGTTGGTCCTCTGATGGCTTGACCCTTCCAGGTGCATTGGATATTGAGTACAATCCATATGGTGCTACTTGCTACGGCCTCTCCGCTTCTGCTATGGTTGCTTGGATTAGTGATTTCGGTGAAACCTACAAGGCTACCACTGGCAGATATCCTGTCATCTACACCACGACCGACTGGTGGACCACCTGCACTGGTAACAATGGTGGTTTCGTAGACTACCCATTGTGGATTGCTCGATACGCTTCCAGCCCAGGCACGCTTCCAAACGGCTGGGAATTTACTTCCTTCTGGCAGTTTAATGACGCCGGCACCTTGGCCGGTGACAATGATTACTGGAATGGCTCCGAGGACAACCTTAAGGTCTTCGCCTTGGGCTAATTCCTGCACTAATGATGTACTACAGACTTTACTAATAGGACAATTCTTCAAAACCATTTGGAGTATGAAACTTCCGCTACTGGTTTAAATGTGCGTGGTTGAAATCCCTTCTTAATTATCTCGGGCATGTAATTTTATTTGGTATTTCTTGAAACGCGGAAACGCAGGATGGCGATCGCCGGTGTATGCATTGTAGTATCTGTACCTGGTTTATGCCGAAGCCGAGTCTGTCCCTTTTGAAAACGTTCCTGCGTTATGAGATATGCACCCCAACGTAAAAAGTATTCACAACAGGTCAGGGGTTATAAATGTATACGGGGTTATAAAATTTTGACGGCCTTTACAGTAGTATCGTATTTTACCAGTAGATGTTGTGTTAATTGTGAATTGCTCATAAGACTAAATATCAGTCAGAATTGCAGGATGTCTGATTGAATTACAGTACTGTAGTTCGGTTCATTATCTCTGGCCACTAGATGGGCTCAGGATCATCCCTTTTCGTGTCGGAAGGGGTGATTTCCGGGGGTATATGTTTTTATTTATGGTGGTAATAGTGTTTATCAAAGAAAAAGTGGTAAATTTGTGAGGCTGATTGCCTCCTAGTACGTGCACCTTTGCCAAAAAACACCGAAGAATATTTCGATAACAATAATAGCTGTTACATACCTTGGTACTCCTTGAAGCTCAGGCAGTCAATAGGTACCTATCGGGTATAACCTCCTATCTCTCAGTACCACTCAGACTTGCATTACAGTACTTCAGTCGGAAAATACCTCTACATCGGCATTATTTGGCAGGGGGAAAAGCCCTAGTGCAACTCATAACAATAAATTGAGCAATTTAGATAATTTTGTTGAACCGGTAATTAAAGTATTGGGCATTATATGGTACGAAAA